>JAANSN010002523.1:0-23498 GCA_036850665.1 Dicranocentrus wangi
CACCGCACCCAAATCCGTTGCCCATATATTTTCGAAGGTAGTCGGCCGTTGGGGGTGACGACGTCTCGTTCATCAGCTCCTTGTAGTCTTGGAGCCACGAGCCATAGAACACTCCGGTGGGGGATCCTCTGAGGCTTTCCGGGACTATTCCAGCGTCTTCCAACGCTTCCCAACTCGTTTCCAAAACGAGCCTTGCTTGCGGGTCTATGAATTCCGCCTCGGAGGGAGCCACCCCGAAAAATTCTGCATCAAAGTGGTCCACCCGACAGTCCAGGAAGTTTGCAGCCAAGCGGGGATCCAACTGACAATGAGAACGTCGCTCCAGAGGTGGACTTGTCGCTGTGACCCTCCCTCCCTCCAAAATGTTCCAGTATTCCTCCAGTGAGTTGGCTCCGGGAAATCGAGCCGACATGCCCACAACTGCAATGCTGCTGCTGCTCATGCTCCAGTCGCCAGCCCCCTTTACAAATCCAACGTCCTTTGGAATCCTATAAAATTTTGAGTTTAATAAAATAATAATGATATCTTAGAGCATGGTAAAAACTAAAAACTTTGGATTGTTGGGAATATTTTGCAAATCTTAATTTACTCATAACTAAAAATAAATAATTACCCGCCAAATGTAGCTCCCCCGACCACCTCCAAAAATTCGCCTATCGAATTGTAGCCCCTCTGATCATGGAGGAACGGTAGGGAAGTTGGATCCAATAAAATCACGCTCCATCCGCCTCCAGCAGTGGCAAAAATGACGCCGGGATGATTTTTTTCAAAAGTCACCTCCCCTTGTTCAAGTATCTGGTGGAAAGTAAAATTAAAAATATACAATGCATTGCTATGCTACGCACTCCTTAACAACAAGAACGTGGCATGAATTCCAAATTAGAAAACTATCGTACAGCAACAGTAACGTCAGGATGGAGGACGGCTACTTTGTTGAACATTGAGAGAATCCCGTCAGAGTAGTTTGCCACGTGCAGCAAGAATTCGTTCAGAGTGTTGCTTCCCTCTCTTCCGCCGCCCAATGATTTAAAGTGCTTCTGGAGTACCAGATGGTCGCAAGCGGACCTAAGAGCCTTTCTATCAACAAGATCAGTCAAAACAACAAATTAGGAGTTTTAACAATTAGCCAATGAACCAGACAAACGGTATTGCAACGGTCATTAAGCATGGGAATCTTTAATTAATAGACCACTTTTCATGAAATTGATAATAATGCTGAGATAATTCAAATTCATGATAACATGGATCCAGTGTGGAACTAAAATCCATTGTCAAAAAATTTCCGTAGCAATCAAGCAGCTGAACACCCCCAGTCAACCAGTAGAACACCGCCAATCAACCAGTGGAAGAACACCTGACTAGCCAGTACAACACCAACAAATCAACCAGTGAAACATCCCCAACCCAAGTCAGCACTGCATCATGATTACAGGGCTTTACTTCGCAGTGAGCTAATAATGGCGTGAATATTTCATGTTAGCTTACAGTGATTCCAGTGAAGTTAAACTCCCAACAAAGCAAAGTATCTTCCACTTTGTTCCCCCGTTACGTAGCAGGCGCTCGGCCAACAGCGCTCTCCCTACGAAATCTTCATTGGGCACCAAAAGGGCCCAGACAGCAGACTCTGCTACGTGGGACATTGCTGGAAACCTAAGTCTTATTCCTCGGAAAAATGACGGAACAACAACGACGCACTGCGCAGCAACAATTTGAGAGAGTGTAATGGAAGTAAACCTTGGGTCATCAGCAACAATGAGGAATAATGGAATGATTTAGTTGAGTTGCTTTGTTTTCTTTATATGATCTCCGATAAGACAGAGGGAAAAACCAACAATTCTTTGTTTGCTTATTTGCGTCATAACCCGGCACATGAACCAATATATCAAATGAATATTCCTCTGAAATTATGTGAATATTTAAAGAAATAGCGAGAATGGGAGGCTTGGGAATTACATGGGATTGGGAATATTTTATTATCTCGCTGCGAAGCAAAGACAACCCTATGATCTTGCCATGTCCGTCTGTCCGTAACGTTTACCAAATTGAGCTCGCTGCCTTGTCTTAATTACTCGATCTTCCAAACCAAACACAACCTCAAACACCTTTACAAATCTAGTGGCCCTTCATAAATCATAAGGAGGGATGATTAGATGCACTGCATCGATGGGGTTGTTGTTGGGGGTGTTCTACAGGGCTTGTTGGGGATGTTATACAAGTTGATTGGGGGTTTTCGATTTAATTTGTTGGCTGGATTGGTCTGGGATAGTGGAGTGGAATTGCAGTTGTTGTTCGGGAGGTTTAATTGTAAGATTTAGATTGGGTTTAGACCAATGCCAGATCGAGCCATTAAGATTTCCCAGTGAGCTAAGTTATTTCGCTTTGTGGACTTGTTTAAAACGGAATTGAAGTTTGGACGCAAACTGATTAATCCAACACAAAGAGCAAGGTTAGCTTCGTGAGCAGCAATAAATCCGCGGTGTGTGTAGGAATACACAAGTTAATGCGGACTACAATATTTTTCCTGCTCGTTACCATAAATAATATAAGGTAGGTTTTTGACTATTCGTTTCCTCAACATGGGAAACATGGACTGATAATAAATAAGCCATTCACGAGCGTCTTTGCTTCGCAGCGAGCTACTACCATGTGCAGCTTCTTTGGCAAGGTACTCTGGGAAAAAAGGGTATGTCCGAAATCAGATACGATAACAAGCTAATGAGGAAAACTTTACTTTTGCCTCACTCAATCCTCAGCTCGTAGTCAAGTCAAATAAATGCAATCAATTGTGTCGCTGGTCAGTTGGGCAGGAGGACCTTGACTATAGCTTCAATGCCGACCAAAATGCAGCTTTTTGCTTTTAGCAGATGAGCTTTTAATTTTCTGCATTATTCCGCAAACTCAAAAAATGTTGCATTTACAGACTTTGACTTTGAAAGAAGGATTTGCACCGACGACATTGGCATCTCCTGTGTTCCAAAGTACCTGAATATTATTCCGTATTCCATCCGAGCCTTCTACAGGGTAGACTGGGTTCATGGATGGTCACCAGCAGATTGGGTTCGATTGGTCTCTAAGGTCGAATAATTCGTATTGGTCAAAGCCATTGTTCCGCTTGGTGGAGCATACGTTAAACCCCCAAGTGCAACACCAAATTTAGAAAATTTTGTTACCCGTAATGAAGAATGTAGATGCAGATTGCGTAACCCAATGAGGAAAATCGCTCCTGTCATCAATTAATTGATGAAAGACATTTTATTCGCTGAGCGAAGCATTGGCATCGAAGTCAAGCTTATGTTCTCCTGCCCAAGTGAACCAAATACGTCCACCTTGAATCGATTAAGATTGAGGACGAGATGGAAGAGAGTCACGCATGCAGCTATAGAGAGGAAGAAAAAGGGGTTTCCGTTTACTTTTATTTTGCTTGTTCTCCGGCGTTTGCTTTAAATTTCCCACAGTACCTTGCCAAAGAGGTTCCAGTTCTCACCCTGTCCGCATTTCTTATTTTGATTAGGAAAACAAGTTTTCCTGGAATGATAAATTCGGCCAGGATGATGATTATTAGTTAATTAGTAGTTATGCAGACAGGGTATTACTGCAATGTTGTAGATTTTCCAACAAAAGTTCCCCAATAACTCTTTTTACTAGCATGCTAATTATAATTTATCTGAAAAAATAAGAAGATTATTATATATTGGTGCATTACATTGCGACGTCATTGCTACATGGCATTACATATCCAAGGTTTGTTATTTTCTTGTTTCCATTTTCATCCATTCATTCATTTCTTTTTAACAAGAGAAAAAAATACATTCAGTATACATTGGCAACAATGTAATACGTGGGTGTTTAAATATTCTTGGATGTGAAGTTGATGATACGTGCAAATCCTTTGATGTATTGTTTCTCGAAAACGGCTACGAATTCGAAGCTGCATGCGAAATCAAAATAATCGCGTATAAACGTGACAATCCGGGCTTCGTAAAGAAAATTCCAAATATCATCATACTTTAGAAGATAATAGCGAAAAAAGTATTTCGTATAGAAATATTAATCCAATAGGGTCAAATGAGGTACCATTCTAAAGAGCGCAAAAAGTTGGTATTTTGATCTGGATTCAGATTTGGAAGTTCGATTCAGTTAAATAAATAATTCATTTTAATTACTCTATATACAAATTGTACACGCGCAAGTAATTCCAAGTTCACCCTTTTCACTCGATTGATTCCACGCTTTAACTAGCTACGGGTTTAAAATTTCATCCCCTTAACAGGGGTCATCGCCGATTTTTCCGAGATTACAAACACATAGGAATTTTTGCACCCCTTCAGTTTGCATTTATTTATATAGCATTTATACACCCTATCAATATTTGGCCCGGTATGTACTTGGATATAGGGATAGTGATTTAGGCATTCATGATACAGTAATATAGCGATACTAATTAACAAGAGAAAATCCGTTACGTTACCCCGACACGATCCAAGCAACGTTAAAGCCTGTTTACATGCGTACGTTTGCATAATACTGGACTTTAACTGGAAAGTAGATGCATTCAATGAATCGGGCAAATCTTTTGGCATCTCGCAAACGGCTGAGAATTGAAAGGTCGATGCGAAATCAAAATGATCACGTGCGAATATTGTAATATACAGGGTGACCTGCGAAGTTGCTGACAAACTTGGGGTTTAGATTCCTTGGGGGTTTCTAAGCATAAATGATTCTTTCCACATGTGCCGAATACCTAACTGTTTTTGAGATATGGTCAGTTAAAGGTGGGAAGCCGTAAGGGGCCTTAGCTACTAAGATAGCTAATAGCTGTGTAGGTCACTAAGGCCCCGACGTGATACACAAGTTTAAACGTCCATACCTCGAAAACGGTTAGGAATTCGACATATATGAATAGAATCATTTATGTTTAGAGTAGTCAAACAAATCTAAATCAAAAGTATTGACCTATCCTCTATCTTACAATAAGTAGCTACGGTCCCGACAGGGTATACAACTTTAATCGTCCATATCTCGAAAACGGTTAGGAATTCGACACATACGAAGAGAATCATTTATGCTTAGAAAAGTCGAAAGTACCCATATACGAAGTATGTCAGCAACTTCGCAGTTCACCCTGTATATACTTTTTATAGAATGGCGCATCAGCGCTTTGAGGCAGATAATGAGTCAAAGTCGTATTGAAATGGGGAAGTGGAGCGAGTTGAGTTCCAGGTTGTTTCATTGTGTCACGTATCACAATCTCAGGCTTGTTTCCCGATACTGATAAAGAAAGCAATAACGATAACGATACATAGTAAACTGCGATTCATTTTTTTATATCAAAGTCTCATCTAGTAATGTTTTGTTACTGTTTATATTTTAATTAACTTATGAATCTAGCAACAGTGTATAGACTGTTGTATGCATGCAAAACAAGTTTACATTCATCGTCCTTGACATTGTTTCGCCCTTAATAATTTTGGCGCAAAGTGAAGCTCTCTCCAGCAGTTTCCAACTTTTCCAGCAAAAAGTTCTCGTAATACGTGGTAATGAAAGACAGGCTTGTCTGTAGGTCAGCCAGCAGGTCGTGGTGGACAGCCAGATGTAAAGCTGTCATTGCAATTTATATAAATTATACAAATTATACAAACCACACACGCCCAAAAAAGAATTTTGGGTGACAACAAATTGCTTTAGAGCTCGTAAGAGGTTGATTATTATCGTAAATTACAAGTCTGTCTGGCTGGTTCAGTTGGGTGTAATTAAATAGGGTTTGCGTTTGCCGTGCGCCAGTCTAATCTGTCAAGGCAGTAAATCTTGATGTGACGTCTGCCGCCCGTCACATGACTCTTTCCAGACGCTACCAAAGTCACTTTTCGCTATTCCTGTTTTAATGCGTAAAAATCAATTTAACAATTGTTTTTAGAAATATTGCGAATGGAGAAGAAAAAGACGATGAATTGACTTGGTCAGCAACGTACTATTTACAACAACAAAGAAGTTCACTGATGTGACCACTAAAATTGAGCAATACACTTATCAAAAAGAACAGAAACCACTGGCCACTCGACTCTTCCACCCCAACAACTCCTTGATCAGTTTAGATAAGCCGATACAGTCAGCATATTAACATGAATTATGATTATGAATGCTTGCATTTATTAACTGGATCAATTAGACTGTGCAATGTGCATCGCAAATCGCAACTAATAAAATAAAATAGAGAGAGAAAAACACTCTTCAAACTATGGAAGGGAAGGAATGTGCGTTAGCGCAAATTAGGTACATACATCAACATGACCACTGATCACTACACAAATTGCAAATAAACGATTTTACTGACTTTCAGTGACTTGACTGACTTCCATTGGCAATATTGGCATTTGAATTTTAATATTTTTGGACGTTCCATTTTCAGCGACTTTCTGTTGACCATAAGTTCTATTCAGTAAATCTTATGAGTTTGCCAACCAAATATTCATTATCAATATACATATACTCCCTGCATAAAAACATCAATTTAGATAACCACCTGCTTGTAAGTATGGACTTGCGAATTTCTAAGCTTTTTATTACATTGTATTTTTAGTTTTAGTTTGTAGGTCAACTGACTCCAAAAACTTTAAAAGACCTTAGTTGATATCGAATTTTGCATAAAGAAATCTGACGTCACCTCAACTTGAGCATTTATTATTATACAATACAGCTATGAAAACTGCCAGTAAAACTAACCAGTAAAATCTCTCAGCTACTTTGTTTGTTCAACCTTTGTCATTTTTTCAAAACCCCTAATTAACGTGTAACATTTAGTCATACATGTCCAAACGGAGCACAATTCTCAACTAGAAATATAATAATATGTTCGAGTTCGTCGAACCGAAATATCACAGTAATCATTTTTATTTTGTTTGTAAGATGTTGTGTACCTCCTTCGTTTTTAAAAATTAATACGTTCATTATCAACAGTCCACCTCAACATGATTCTCAAATACATTATATCAACAAGAAGCTACGATAATACAGTTTTTTCTTTGTGTAAAGAATTACAGCAGATCATAATGTTTAACATTTTAACAAGATACAAACCGCGAAAACTTGTTTCCAGAAAAAGGTAGGCCACACTTGACAAGTGGTGTTTTGTTTGATTCCCAGAATATTGATTATTAAAGTCAAAATAATATGAAATATTGGACACAAGTTGCAAAGTTTATAGGGAAGTGCATGTGCAATACGGAATGCTGTAAAGATTTTTTCACTGCCATGTGAATATATAAGCCAAACTATTAATGTGATTTAATCCCGAATCGAAATGATGTCCAACAAGGTCAGACTATCTAAAAAAAATTATGAAGTAGTAGTAATCAAATCACAAAAAAATGAGTAGCTGTACGCCTTTCCCTCCACAGTATTCAAATTGCAATTACATAAAAAGTTAATTTTTAGTTCTTTGCAGAAACGGTGTAGGGCTTGCTAATATTTAAAATATATATGAATTTAATATGATATGGTACACGACTATAGAGTAAATATCAATAATCGTACAGTATATCGTATCGTCTAGTAGTTGGCAGTTGACAATGAAATTGTGTGACAAGCAATAATATTTAAAGAGCAGTTAAAATCCAGGTGATATAACGCAATGTGATGAGATGCACGTCGATAATTATACATACATATAATTCCTTATATATGGCATGTCCCATTACAAATCACGGTACATACATTATATTTTATGACATCTACAAGACCAACCCTTTTAACAATTTTTCTTATCAATATGACTGGTATAGAAGAGAAGAGAATGCATGCATCATTCATAAGAATCAAGTAGCCAACATGGTGCACGAAGAACTTTCTCATGCACCCGTGGAAATTTCCATAACCCAGCCAAACATAACCAATAATATTGTCTCAAATCGAAATCACTCACTCTCTAGCTAAAATTTTGACTTAAGAAAAATATGTCGATAGGGTTGGTTGGTAGATATCGGTAATATAATGTAATATATTATGATATTATGGGACATGGTGTATACATGCATATTCAATACAATACTTTGTATTCGGTATTGTAATTGTAGACCTGTAGATGCAAGATGTAAAATTAATATTACGATTTAATACTGCGTAATATATACATACCTACATATATAGAGTGTTGTTCTGCGTGCATTTGTGTAAGCCAATAAGCTAAGTAAATGTTTTGGTCTGTTCGAAACAATTATGAATTAGAAGGGATATATATAAACATTATTGTAATACGATGAAGTATCGTCAATAAAAATGTGTGTTTATCCATGAAAGTCAAATGTGAAGTGAAATGAATTGCATATTACTTTTTTTACTTGTACTTACAATTATTGGGAAATGCTTAGTTTCAACCAAGGAGTTTCGCTGGTGGAATACTTTCTTTACTCCCGTTTCCCATTTCCACACTACACCTGCACCAGGTTTGGTATCAGGCATTGTAAAATGTAGAATGAAAACACAAGCGTGTCGTATATGCATAAAGTGCTGTGCTGTCTTTTTGACTGACAAGGCAAGACCCTGTGCTGTCCCAAAATGTATCACATGAAACACTGTAAAAGTCCCAGGAGCTCCAGTAAAAGTGTAGACAACTATGAAGTCAAGGTCAAGGATTGTGAAATAAATTGGTAATGTTCCTCAAGTAGTACTATGACGTGTGCCAAACTGACAACCACGTTCGCTTTGGAATGGATCCCTAAAGCATGCACGATTGCACTATTTGAGATAAAAATGCTTCCCTTGAGGAATACTTGTATTATTGTTGATGTTGCTTTTGTCAAACAAGGAAAACATTCCTGCTGAAATCCACTTTGAGTAATTCATTATGTACGTTTTGTAGAGAATTTTTCGCTTATTCAGATCCTGCAAATATTTAGCTTCGGATAGCTTTGCTTGTTTTTTGTGGTTAAAGCATGATTAAAGTGATAAAGAAGGAGTGGATTCGAACTTAAATAATATGGAGAAACTTTCAAACTCAATTTAAAATTATTGAATATTATTCCCGCACCAAATTTTTGCAAATTCTGAATAATTAATAAATTCTCTACGAAACGTATGCAATGAATTATCTCAACGTGCACTCCATTGAGAATGGCTTCTTCGTAAGTAATTAATACACTTTAGTTATTTCCTACAAGGAAAATAATCATTGATGGATCATTGATAGGGAAAAGTTTCCCAAAGGATTATGCTTGGAATTGCCACTTTGCCTAAAAAGGCCATATTTGAGGTTCAGTGTTATGCCAAATTAATGAAAATTACATTGTTTGCGGGGTGTCCATTGTCCGTCCCAAAAACCTTCAACTGACCGGGTGTCAATGAACAAATTTCGGGGACATAAGGGGTGTCCAAGAACGCATAGTCAAACAAAATGTGTTGCGTACCTATACATATCCATAACGTTACAATACTTCCTTCCAATCCCTTATGGTTTAAAATAGATACTGCAGCATTGTATATTATGCGTTTGCGTTACAATTTTGTTTTTGCTGTTTTCCGATAAAAATCAAATACAAGTGATCATAAACACGCCCAGCCATTACACGTGCAAACTACAAGCGCATAACTTGCAATTTCGTAAGAGATTTTTCTTGTTAGTACCAGATAAATTGCGTCAGATTGCCTATTATAAGATGTGTATGATTTCCGCATAAGAAATTGGAAATTTATCGACTACTTTTACTTTGAAATAAGCTGTTACGTCCCATCTCGAAGATTTCTGACGCAGTAGGACCACGTCTGGAAACCTCTACGACGATTTCCAGCACATACCTTTTCGCTTGAAAATTGGGCTATATAGTCATTTTACGATTATATCGAGTATAGGTCCACTCCACAACTGACTTCAAAATAGCTTGTCTATATCCTCATAAGTGATTCTGTTCTGACATTGCGTGACTGGTGTCAGCAACCAAAGAAGCTTCATGCTACTACATAATTGAATGCGTCCAGTAAAGGACGAAGAACGTAAGTGCAATTATGCATGAAGCCATTAAGTTCGATTTCTGGACATTTTGAGCGTATTGGTTTTCCTGACACAAGTCCGAATCACCAGTTACACGGGCCCTCATAATCATACGAAACAACACTTATGAATCACGTACCAACTCCAACACACCTCTTATTGGCTGGACTCCGTTCTCCTCCTCCAGAACAACCATCTGTATTATAATTAGACAAAATAAATTAGCTTAAAATCATGATTATTTTAAATAAGCGCAAAAATTGACGTTGTTACTACAATTCAAAGCGTTATATAAGGCGCGGACATTGCTTTGTGATTTCAGTTCCAAGCCGTGGCCGTTCGTTCGGTTCGTTCTCTCTAGCACACTTTTGCTGAGTTAAAACCACAGAAGATAGCCCCAACCCAACGAACTTATCCACGAACTTTACTATTTTTATTTTTTTAACCCAGTATTAATTCGTACAACAAAAAATCAGCCAGATTTATTTACAGATCATAACATCTCATAAATTGTAAGGTGTATAGTAAATCTGAAACGAGAAGTGAAGTTTGATTAAGGAAAGTTTTTGAATCTTTACTGACCTTGATTTATTTTAAGTACAGTGAATTTTTTATAGTGAACCGAGTCTTAGCTAGCTAGACAGTGTGGACAGTCTTGGCACCACTTTAAATGATTTATGGTGATGCAACCTGATAAAAAACGATAAACGCGCAAGACCTCACTCGTGGACTCGCTTTGAGACTGCATCGTAATATTTGTTTATATCTGGTTTTGGTGCACACACCATAATTATATGCATAATCCTTGAGGGAGTAGGTCGTAAAGAGAACGAAGAGCTAGCTTCAGGGGGTGTCACTCATATCACACTCGAGGAAAAAACATAAACATTTACTAAACATGGTTCCAGTAGGTATGACTCCTGCTCCAGAATATCAAGAAAATGGAATGATCTCACAGGTACGAACATAAATCTCATTGCTTATCAATAAATTGACTCGCATAAAAATGGGTGGATGCTGTGCGACTGATTTAAAAAAAAACTATGTTGCATAACACGAGCGAAAGGATTATTGTATCTATAATTCACCAGACAAGATGCGCAGATATAAAAAAAACATTCATTTTTGCTTGACATTGACAGGCCCAAGCCAACCTATTTGTTTATAAAGCGAGAGAATGCAAGAGTGCTCCAGTACGAACAAAGGACATGATTCCAGATGTGGAAAACGGCCTTTCTAGAGACTCGTCTGGAATCGCGAAAAAGAAATTAGGGACAAATAAACTCATATCGTGGGGGAAAATCACACAATTTTTTGTAGGAAATGCGCCAGAATTTACGAGTTGGGCGTCCTCATACTCATCTCAGATTCCCTATTACACGATTTTCGCCATTGAAACTCTACTCCGGTCCATAGGAAGTATTGCATTTTGTAGCAATCCATTCTCGGGACTTTTGATGCTGATTGGGATGCTCATATCCTGTCCTCATGTGACGTTCCTTGCAATTGTTACCGTCGCTTCTGGTCTCATTACTGCTACCGCATTTTTAAAAATCCCGACGAATGACATTCGGGGAGGGGTTGTACTATTCAATAATTATCTGGTTGGAACTGTGATCGCAATGGTGGCGGAAGACGATGTCCTATGGAAAGCTCCGGAAATTGTAGGAGTCTGTATGATTATGGGGATTTTGACGTAAGTTTTTCCATTCTAGTCGAATATTGCGTAATCATGACGAGTTGTGTATTGTAAAACACAACCTATAATAAAATATATGCTTATTAACAAAACGGTTTTTTAATAGGGTTATTATCTGGAAAGGTCTCAACGGGATATTAGCATCTCATCTTGAATTCCCCCTGCTAAATGCTCCATTCCACATTATCCTCCTGCTGTACATCTTTAGTGGGATCGCGTCTAGGTACAAAGCGGAAGACTCATTGGAAATTCATGCAGTCACAGAATTACCATTGCCTATCAGTCTGGGGAACGCGACCAACGTCAACGTGCTCCAAGACAGTTTCAACAAGAGTGACGTTTTTCATATGTATGGAAACGGGACTAGTCAAATGTACCTTGCAGAAACTCCAAGCCTTCCATCATCTGCAAATTCATTGCCTGGAAGTCCTGACGTGAAAAATATTATGAATGTTAATGTCTCTGAGCCATTTGACTGGACAAAAATGCTCAGTGGGATATTATTAGCACCCAGTCAAGTGTGGGGGACGGAGAGTATCGCCACATCGATGTTGGTCTATACGGCGATATTCCTTTACTCCCCAATTATGTTCCTCCAGTCGGCGACGGGAGCAGCGATTGGAACTCTGATAGGTACAAACAAATGCGCATACTTTTTACTGTTCAAATTAGCTCAGAGTGGGAACTAAACTAGCTATTTATGCATTCACTAACGAAACTATTTACTATTTATCCATTTTAGGAACTGTGCTCTGTACATCAGCAGAGTACAATACTATCTATGACGGCAGCTGGGGCTACAACCCGTTATTCACGACAGCCGCTTTGGGTGGATTCTTTGTCATTTTCAACACTTACAGTTGGCTGATAAGTATCTCTGGCTCGATTATAACAACTTTGCTCTACTCTGCAATGATAAAGGTAACTTTTTACATTATTCATCTCTGTCATTTAACAGAAACACTGAGCCGACAAATTTTAACTTTTAGTAAAACAGTTTGAAAGTAGTTTCTGTCTAAAATGATAAAATTGTCTAGTAACGCGTACGTGCTACGAATATTTATGCTCGAGAAATGGGTGCCCTAACGTTGGATTTCTTACTTTTTTGCAGTGTCACGTTCCAGCCTTAGGAATCCCCTTTATGCTGGCTACTTGGTTGCTCCTGCCAAGCATCCCTATTCTGAAAGAAAGCTGTCCAGATGATTACAGGCCAGTAGGGCCCTTCTACCGACTTCGTCTCTTTCAGCTAACTACTCCAGAACAACACAGAAATCTTTTACCGGAGGAAGAAGGGAGTGATCCCAACAACAAATATAAATCAGAGAGAACGCCGTCCTCCATGGTTCAGCCACTTCAGCCAGGGAACTCCATACTTCCTCTGTAATTCTAATGTCCTCCGCAATCTGCCTACTTAATCTATCTCAAATGATATTCTCATATTCTCTCTCTGTAAACGTTTAAATAAATTATAAACTTGAATGGCAAGGAGTAACACCTCTTTATTGTAACATTTTCATTTTGGATTTAGCACAACACATAACGAATACTTAAAACAGTCAAAACAGTGAACAATCCACTTAAGAATATATATATAATTCTTCTGTATTCTCTAACACAATCAACTTATATTCCATGAGTTTGATATATTACGATGATATCTATTCACAACACATCCACATACTAAATACCTATGGACAAAGTGACTCTTCCGTGCTAAAGGTAGTAATAAAAATGGTTAGTGCAAGGTAAACTTCCAGACTCGTACTGGTAACACATCTCGTAACGTCAGATTTCACATATATATTTTTTTATACACTTTCATTATATTACACAATGCTATCATTTAGTATTTTTTTACTATACAACGAGATCCTTTCACAAAAGAATTGCAGTCATAAAAATAGCAACCGTAAGAAAACCTGGCTTAAAACTTTTTGCAACCTTATAATAAGTAGTATTGTATATGTATAGCCTCTGGAAATATATTTTGTTCAGGTTAGTTTTCAGGCTGGTGCATTTTTACAAGAAATAGTATCTTTAAAAATCATTTAGAAATATAAATATGCGTAAAATATTTGAAGCAGTCGTGGTCTTACTAAAAAAGTCAATAGTAAGTACACTGTAAAATGCATTTAAAGGGATAAGTTGTTGCTCATTTGACGATGTGAACGTAAATGTTTTCAGAAACGACAACCAACAACAACACAAGTGCAGTTATTGACAATAGTGAGCAAAATGTCAATGATGAGTGTTGCGAGTTGAGTTTCTGTCCGAAGACGAATATTTTATAATAAGTACTATTCAATAATAATTTTATATAGATTATTTTAGTCAAGCGGGGTAAACGTGTAGAAGAATGATTGATCATGAAAATGATGCAGATTCTTAATGTGACGAATCACCCTTCCTGTCAACAGATGCCGGCCGTATTTGACAGCTTCTGTTCGGTCTTTAGCCAAACCAACTAGTAACAGCCAGTCGACCATTTCGTTACCACAAAATACTTGACAGTATGACTCCATTCTCCATCTGCAAAAATAAAGTCATGTTTTATATTTTGGAGAAGCACTTCATGAAAGTAAAATTATATAGCTTTAAATAGATTATTATTACCTCCTGTCACGAACAATGTCCTGAATACATTTGTCAATATGGTATGTCAAGAACTGCTCACAGATCTGTTTTGTCTCATTACTGATTTCTTCCCAAGCTGGGAGCTTCAAAGCACCCTCGCCGTAAACAAGCCTTCTCCACCTGTGGACCCCGAAAACATTTTAAAGTAATGAGTGAATATTCATTCCTGGGATATAGAACTGGATGTTTTAGTATAATAATTTTTACCATTTCTGGAGTGGCATGATCATTGTTTTCGTATTTAAACCGAAAAGCATGAATGTGAAAAATCCTTGGCCAAAGTTGAGGGCAGCATCAAGGAAAACAAGTTCAACATAAATGCCCGAAACGTCCTCCATGATTAGTGTCCAAATACAAAGTGCAATACCCTGTAAAGTAAAGTGTTCAGCATCAATGTTACGTGAATGTGACTTGTCCAAGGTTCAAGAACAAAACGTTGATTGAAACAAACCCTGTTTTATAAACTTACCACAAACATTGATCCACATAATAGCAAAAGCAAAATGATGTGGCGTAACATCTGAAACTCGTCATCGCGATCCCTAACAATTCCTATTTCCTCTGGCTCTGTTAATTGACTACCCGATCGATACTTTTCTAGTAAAGCTGTACATCTCTTCCGTTGTTCCAAACTGCACGACTGTTTTCCAGGAGCGCAGAGGTCATCATTGTAACTAAATAAGCTTTCGTCATCTCCATCCCCGTCGAAGTCATTATTTTTAAAATCCTCGATTTCTGACATGCATGGTTTTGGTTTACAACTAGGTCCAGCCTCTATTCCATCTTCGCTTATGCTAATCTGACTATCTTGGTTTGGAGCACGTCCTGTGCAACTTATGGAGGTACACCTTGATCTAGACTGGGTACGCAGTCTTGGTGTAGAATCCGTCAGTGACGCTAGACCCGAAGATCTACTGTCGTCAATCAAGATCGGATGTCCGATTTCCTCGTCACTGCCGCTGTGGACATGCGAAGGGACTGCATTGTATTGTCCGTATTGTCTTTCGTATCGTTGCTGCATTACCAGGCAGCCAACCGTCACTGCAAGTTTTTAAATTTCAGAATCAGACGCTGAAGCTCTCTCGTATTAATCATTTACCAGGTCATAGTAGTGTCATAGCATAAAAGTTCAACGTCTAATATACTTACCTATGAAACTAATCACGAGAACCATGACTGCCACCAATGCCTGGGTTTCGCCATATTGGAAATTAGGGTCCTGTTTTTGATCCAACGTTTCTCGCCTCACGGCCAGCATGAGGACGGTTATAAGAACTCCAGGAATCCTAAAACTCGAGCAAGCCATTATAGATTAATATTTTGCGATTGAATAATGCCATCTCATCAGACAAAAAACGAAAGAACTTCTTAGCTTACCCCCAACCCACCAGGCCCATGTAGGGGCGTAGTCGTAGAACAAAGCATAAACTTCGGCATCTCAAGAACACGAGACTGGATGCCAATATCGCTGTCCATATTCTTGAACTCAAAACTCCAAAGGCAAAGACTCCAAATTGCAGATATAGTTTCCATCGTATGCCATCCTTTATGCCTATCCATGACCATAGAATTGCCCCAAAGCATGCGATTGCCTGAGGAAAAGTATTTAAAGCGTCAAATGACACGAATGATCCGAAGCCAATCATTACCTGTAATTACCCCCGTTTTTTTGGTACTATTGTTATACCTGTGATATTGCCAAACATAGCGTGATGCAATGAGGAACCTTCCTCCATTTTCTACTCAACATAAATACCACGATCACCCACATCTATAAGCCGAAAAATAAAATAATTTATTCCTATTTTTGCATGAATGCCAAGCATGAAATCGTCAAGCATACTTCAATCATCAGGCATTATTACCGCAGCAAGTAATCCGATGATACTCATGTTCAACAAGAAAGTATCCAGATCGCTCACGTAGTCACTGGGATTCAGTTTGACTAACGTAATCATCTTGGCTGAAACAAACATTAGCGGAGCGGAGAGAATTGTGCATGCCACCATTGCACTCGCAATCTAGGAGAAAAAAAAATACAAAAAGACTTTGACTTTGTAAAACCACTCAACTCATCACCAGAACCATATAATTTGATTGCCGGATCGTCGATTGACTATATATAAAGTATACCAGTTGAACAGCCACGTCGTAATGGTTGGCATAAACGAATACACCAGGTGCAACAGGAAAGGTTCCATACAAGAAGCCGTAGTTGCTCAAAGACATGGTATCATTTGCGTCGATTCCAGCATTGACTAACGTTACAAATTCTCGCATAACGACAGGTAGAACCAATCTGCAGATTGGAAATTGCAAAATTAGATCGCTTGTCATGATCGCATCGCAAGTCACAATTTTTTGTGCAATCAGATATTCATGGCTCATCTCCTTTCTTACAATTTGGTAGCGATTAGGATTCCAGGAATAACAATGCCAGAACCTTTCAGGCTTGCAGAGCTTCCCACCATTGTCAGCCCCAGCGAAAACAAAGATGACGCTGAGAAGGCGGAGCCTAACAACTAAAACATACATTTTTTTTTTTTTGGTTTTCATTATTAAAGATTCCTGATAAAGTCCACACACGAGGCAAGCAAATATGTGCTAATTTTTCATAGTTTATGTGACACGCCTTGTAAACTAGAAATGTTTATTCCGTTTTGTAAGAAAATTATAGCATATAGCTTACATCGAGGATGCCGTGCAACGTGGATGGTACGCAGTGGCTGAAAACTAAATTCCCACATATCCCTAAAGCTGTCATGATGATTATTGGGTTGAGAAGTACTCCTTTCATAACTCTTTTCATTACGGTTGTAAATCCAGGCCGTTCATAGTTAAATCCATTAATCCCACGATTCTGCATCTGCTCGTTTTCCATGCTTTTTTGCTTCGTGATTTCCATCAGTATAAACGCAATAGGATTCAGGAGAATCAGATTCACAGGAGCGACCAGGTAAATGTACTTGGGATATTCGGGATGGCTCTTGGAATACAATGCGTCAACTGTCGGAAGGAACAATTAAAAAAATCCAGTCTTATCGTCAATTCCCAAACCAATTAAAAGTAAGCACCCAAACTATGTCGGGCGCGTGTGTGTAGCAGACAAAATTGTAATTGCTTCATAAACATATTTTATAAACGCAATTTGCATAATAGACATGTTATGTCATAAAACATTGTTGGATAATTACTTATGGGATATCCCAGAGCGAAGTCGTTGCTTTGTGTGCAGAATATGGCAAATAAACCTGCGGTATCCAGCTTGGCTGGTTTGCTGACAAGAAGCGAAATGATGATGACAGCGAAGAAAACAACGCTTTTGGCGAGACATATCGCCAGCAGGAACCACCAATTCACCGTGCTGCGTAGGAAAATAATAAATATAAGGAAGTTAGCCTAGGTTATTATGCGTACCTGATTCATCATCAACAGGTGACACACACATCACGCAAAACTCGATTATTCGCATCAGGTAAATGTATGCACATAAAAATGCGCTCATAATCATCAGAATTCAAATATGGTGACGGAACATAATATTTCACGATATCCCTACAGACAGTGCACGACCGAGTCTAAAACTAAAGGGTTAGTAATAAAATATCGAAAGGCAAGAAATATGTTGAAACTTACCTTAAATCAAGCTGCGCTAGTGATAAAAATATCAGAGCTGGTAGAGAAAATGTGCCAATGAAAGCATTCAATCCTTTCGTTTCACTCTGTGTTATTATTCCAGATTTTCCTGCTATATACCTGTAATCATCATTAACACCAACAAATAAAATTCTCTCAGAATACCTCAAAATTAATACCTATACTAACAAATATGCGAGTTTTAAATACATGAAACAACTAACAGGAGATGTATGGGATCTCCACAAAAAAACCCTCTCTACTTAATGAGTGTACATTATATTACATACATTGCTTATTGCAAGCATTTCTTCCGCGAGTTGTACGTAAACCTCAGGTTTAGTTTTTTTTTGCATTTGTTATTTACAAAAATATTCTCATCCATTTATTTTTACACACTACAACAAAATAATAAACCAGTAGTGTCATAACGTGTCTTACCCAAGCAGGATTACTGCAAAACATTCTATGACGGCAGGGTAGAGATGGCCTATACCCATCTCGCTGATGCTGTCACTGAGGCTCAGCTCACTTCCTATTCCAGATGCAGCCATGTCGATTTCCAGAGTATCGTTGAAAAGCTGCGAACAAAAAAGTTATAAACTTGACTCGACTTGCTGTGGAGTAAGCAGACCCTGAAAACCCAGGGGAAATTTCCTCGAAAATACTTGTCATTATCACAAAAAAACAGGCGAGACAGGAAACTTACATCAATTTCTGGACTAAGCCGATCGCGATCTAAGATGAGATCTTTGAGAATACTCCTCTTGAAGAGTCTCCTGTGTTCGGCAATCGGGTCACAAGGCGTTACGAACACCTTGGTAGCATAGTGGAACCCCTACGTAAAAACGAGCACACGAGGAATTGTAGTAGTGAAACAAACATGTAGTGTAAGCATGATTAGCAATAACCAGGTATTTTTTCGTGTACTCAACCTATCGCTAATTACAACACAAAGTGTAAATATACAAAAACATCCTCGTTTAGTTTCTTTGACTTAGGGATTTTAAAGAAAAAAACGTCAAAAACATAATTCTCGTGTTGCACTTGGACATGGACATTTGATTCACGTGGAGCTAAAAATCAGGTCAGCAGCGTAAACAGCGATATGAATGAATGTACGTAAGGTGATGTGAAAACAATGCGAAACTTGCATAACAATAGCCACCTGCTCATATAGTCACATATTATGCCACATATCCCTTGCACACCTGAGATGATAAGATCGATCTAAATGAATTTTGAGAATCCTTCCCAGGCTTATCGAAAAGTTTTCACATAATGTTACTCCCATTGGTAAAAAAAGTGAAAAGGTGATACAATTACAAAAAAAATTAGTCATGTTCAATATGGGTGTACGTTTCTTATATTATTGTGGATGGTACATACCGAGCTCTCGCACATTTTCACAACCTTCTGCAGCACTTGTCGTGCACCTTATGTTATGTATAATGAATGATATGAATCACATTAAAACGCCAAGGACGGGTGTAAAATCCACTAGATTTTGGCTTGCACTTGTAGCTCCAACTCGTCGCGGCAGATAATAGCTCACAGCCATTTACTAACCACGCCAGGTAACCAGCATGGTCACGGTAAGATTTTTTAAAAACTTTAATGAATATAATATCTCACTTCAAAAACATGTTCACTGCACTAGAACCAATCCAAGAGTGAGGATGTTGGAACACATAATTTGAAGCTATAATAAACAATTTTCTAAACTCGAAAAATTGTAAAAACCAGATTATGTCTGATATGTATATGAAAACTTGAAAACGCTGCACAAAGGACGATTATATGGTGTAGTGTGCTCACTATTAAATAGTATTATGAAAGCCAGCCGGCTTTGTCGACCCTGTTGTTGATGCCTCTCTCTTCTTCTTCGACATGAGCGATGCGATGAGATGCGATACAGCAGAGAGCAACAAAGTACTTCTGACAAGGTTCAGGCAGACAAGCACAACAATATGTACCCCTTCCTAAAGCTCCAGATCTACTACTGCGAATGAAAATGAAAATCATTGTAATAATAATACCAACTACTAAAAGTAACGATTGTGATGAACAACAGACAAGCATCATTCTTAAGTAGAACTATACGTTATTATTATGCAGAAAATGAAGACCATCTCTCAGTCAGTCGAGTCAATCATCGTGATACAGATTCAGACACATACATTCCATATTATTCATGTGCAATGTGGAATGGAGTACCTGCCTCCTTTTTATTCTATATCCACTCCATCCCCTTGCTAAATTTTCTTTTATACTACCTGCTTGCTTGCACTCTGCACTAACTTGCATTTAGTTAAACACGCCGAGTGTGCGGAATGTGCCTTTTGTAAGCACATATATGAAATGAATGCGTTCAAGATACATCAGAAAGAATTGCCGTCAAATATATTTACTAGAAAATATAAAATACAGAAATGTTTAGCTAACTACATGTGTACTACCACTCATCAACTTCAACTTTTGATCATCCACTAACTTCACCCTAAAGTACAGCATGTGCTTACAACCCTCTGTCATTCATATAATATTTTACTTGTAATGCAAACCTTTATTGACAAGTCTGACACGACATTGTTCCACTACTCCCCAACAATCCATAAACCTTAACTCTATCTCTGCAGTCAGAATACAGAGCATTCCTCATCATGGATTATTATGCATAAAAGATGGAGATTTTTGTCATCACATAAATTCATGGATTCTGCAGTGATTGCATTTTGCATGTAAACTGGTTTATCAATCGATCAGTAAATCACTACTACGTAGTTTGGTTAGCAGTGTCGTCTGAGCGCGATCCCAGAGGACATGGTGGATATGAATGTACAGTTTTTCACGGCACTTATTGTTTCCATGATCAATATCAATGTGGCGGATGAGGTGCAACGAAGATCAAGGTGTGACTGCAGAGATGACATTTGCAACACTACGTAAAAGCGCTTTTCTGGCTATTAATTAACTTGCCATACACGAAGTATATAGATCTAAAGGCCAATGG
This sequence comes from Dicranocentrus wangi, assembly GCA_036850665.1. NCBI lineage: Eukaryota > Metazoa > Arthropoda > Collembola > Entomobryomorpha > Entomobryidae > Dicranocentrus > Dicranocentrus wangi. The sequence goes on from JAANSN010002523.1 coordinate 20,962, forward strand.
AGTATGGAGACGGCGTGGCGATTGCGATGGGCTATGGCTGCGTTATCTTCGATTGTTTTCAGGTGTGCTAGCAGCAAGCAGGCGGAGAAGGAATGATTGTTGAAAATTATAATAAGTCAATCTACATTCTCCGCATCCCACGCGTGTGTGACAGAGACGAGAAGTCAAAAGAGTAACAGTGAGCTGAGCAGTAACCTAGATTGCATTCTTTATGCATCCGCTTGACTCACTGCTGCTGAGAGAGTTCGATTTGTTAGTTTAATGGATCGTAAATATCGATAACTGTTCCTGCTGATAATAAAAACCAACAATACATGGTTCCTTGTGATTATCTTCGAATCGAACAAAAACATAAAATCCACCACATATAGGGTTAAAGGTATGTAAAGAAGTGATTTTATGAGAGTTCCTAGATTGGACCTGGAACTTCTTTTTTTGGTAGAAAAAATGTCTTCGAGACGGTGCTGCTGCTGCAAGGTGCACGAATCTGTCAATAAATAAGTATCATGAGTGATGGAATTATCCTCCTAAATCACTTGACCGGTTCTGGTTCTTTTTATGCCAATGTATTTTGTGTGACATTTTATGACCCTTTCTGCTACTCAGCTTATTTTCTTTGTCTCGCTGAGCAGATTTTAATCAACACTTCCTTAGAAATGACAAAATTAAAATGATAATAATGTAACACGAAATTTTTTCTTATAATTAGATATGTGAATAATCGCATGATGTGAGGCGTTTTTTGGAGTAATCTTCAGAGATAATTATAATATGCAAAGCAGTACAGCCCAGATCTTGCAGGAAGTGCTGCGTAGAGAACAGGAAACAAATTTCATATTAATATACACAATAAGTAAACAACAACAGTTATCCGTTGATGGTACATATATCTTCAATATATTATTGGCACGACATATTATAACGCCTAAGTTTCGTGCTGCTAGCGGCAGAACTGCTGTGTAGTAGGAAAATCAAGTTCAGCATGATACACCACGATGTGGTTGGGTATGTCTATTGTTCCCCCGGGATGTTAATCGTATCCGCCAGATAAGGAACAGTTTTTCGGCATATTTACGTTTCTAAAAACAGCGTTGGCAGTGTTGGCACATGGTACACACACACCTGCATTAAAGCTGCATAATATTCACATACATCCTGTGCAAATATCCTGCTTTGAATTGAATTATAACAGATTTATAACGCAATATCGGAATATCTGGAAAGTCGGCGGATCTCTAAATCCATGCGTGTGCATGTGCATTTACATGTAAATTACACATTAATTAAAGTTCATTGAAACGATTTACAAATGGGTAATTTGTTTCTATTGATAAAAATCCATTTCTCTCATGCTCTAATTGAAGGTCGCCGTCAGCGTTGAGGACAAGCGGTATAGGCATTTTACATACTACTTGGAATTGAAATGATATGATACCTACTACGGTTAACATGTATAACATATGACGTACTGCTTACGTCTTATGGAAGTAAACTTAATTACAACTTTGTTTGTGTAATTTACAGGGTAGCAATTTGATAAATGTTGATAATAATGGGGGCTTACAGTACCTATTGTATCGGTACTTATATCATTGTCCATATATAAGTTGCACTCTGGCCAATTTAACTTTCAGACAAATATATTTACTCGGTAGGTTATCGAAGCGAGGATTCACTCAACCTCTCTGTCGTTCTCTAATTCATACAAATATACAGTCCAAGACTCATAAATATACATAATATCATGTAATTACAAGTACAGAATATAAAAATGACCATCACGAGAAAAGAAAGTGACAGGCAAAGCGATGTATTTAATGTGTCTTAAGTGTCTTTAGCCCAGGATTTGTGGCAAAACAAGATTATCTTATGCAAGATATTAAAGTTAGGTAGGTATATACCTAAGTTAGGCAAGAAATTGCAAAACATTGCTTGCGCATTACATTGTAGACCTCTTATTGCTCATTTAAAAAAAAACTACACCCAAACGACGACCAAAGTCTTAGCAAGAATGCCGATGTTGGGAAGCAAGTACCTGGTAAAGGTGCAGATCCCACTCATAAATTACATTCATGGGACACGATCTGGAGCGATTAGTGACCGCTATTTGACAATGACAACAGAAATCATTATACAGTCAGCAAAAATCCCTGAAGATAAAGGATACTCTGCGTCATTTCCCTTTCAAATTTCTATATTTATCGGTCCCTTTTGTTGTCTAGTGCTGCTGCTGCTGCTGCACGGCTCAGCTTGTCTTGACTTGAATGAAGAGTTTGTTTGATTCTTTTTAGGCAAGTAAAGCGGATGCCGCGTAATATATAGCGAACGAGTGAACAATTGTAGGACATTTCAAAGTAATAACAATATCCAAAATCCAAATGCTTGCTAAGCTATACGGAGATTTGTAGAGATTCTTTTCTATTGCATCATATATTCGTTTTGATGACCCTTTCCCATAAAGGAAGAGTCACAGCTTGAACCTCAAAGGGTTTCACCTTGAACACTAGAAACCTACCTACATATATGCAGTTGTTCTA
>JAANSN010002524.1:0-23495 GCA_036850665.1 Dicranocentrus wangi
TGGCTAGTGTACTCTCCGATATGACATTTCCTACTCTGACAAGATAAATAATTAAGCATCAGCTAATTATGAACTGCTCCGGTGCATAGCTTTTGTGTCAAGCTGCACCAGTATTTAACAAAAGAATATTATACTTCCACACAATCGATGAAGGATTAAACTGGACGGCTGAAGCTCATTAAAATTTTGTTGATTAATTACACTCACAATGAGTCATGTTGAATCCTGATTTGGCTAATGCAACCTCGAAGAACATTTAAATAAATACAAAAACATGGGGAAATGTGACCAATACAATTCACCGTGCGTATTTTACGTCAACATAATATCCATTTTAAAGACTTATGGTCCATCAAGCCTGCAAAACTAGATCATTATCATGAATACGAAATTAGTTACATAAGATGAGATACATACGCTGAAATATTTTCAAGTGATAAATTACTTTTCCATTAAAATGTGACTACATTGCAGTTGTTATTCAACTAGTGGCCCCCTAGCCGGTTTGTGCAAATGCATTTTTTTAATTTGAAACAATATAAATCTTGTTTCCTGTTTAATGCTGGATACTCAACCTACCAGAGGCCTCCTATGATGCCTTGCCAATTTCCTTTTAAAAAAGCAACTTGGTGAGTTGTCTGTCCTGTCCTTCTCTCCAGCTCTATCAATTCAAGGTCGGCCTAATAATGCAGCATTCATGCATCTCATGATTTCTCATGGTTGCAAGTTTACTCTATTGTTTTGTGCTAAAAATCTCGCCCGATTTTAGTATCCAACTTGTGGAACCAGTCTATTATTATTGGAATCCCCATGAAAAAATTAGCTTCACTGAGTTTTGGATTGGTAATGAGTTTCTTAATAAAAGCACCGACATGAAACAATTCTCTGCTTCTAATTATGGCTTTCTTCATTACACCTTTTAGCTCGTATCCATTGTGTGCCTTGATGAGATGCTTCCCTTTATCCGTATAATTATGAATTGCAAATTATTCCTTTTTAATATTGGTTCAACTTAAATGCACCTTACACGTATCACATTCACCCATATCAAATAAGTAATGGGTGCGCTTTCAACACAAGACAATCAACGTGTTAACAACTTTTGATGCAACTTCATTAAAGATAAGAAAGGAAATCAGAATGTGTGAGTCATAATTGAGGATCGGACTATAATACTATATACAAGTGTTGGTTATCACGTGATTAAGGTGAGCAGACGAACCGTGTCGTTTTTTTTTATCGTCACGAGGTCATGTCCAAAATTAGACAAGCTATTTTTGGGGCAGAGAAGATGGCTTGATGAGTTTGGGGGAAAACAAGCAATTTTATAGTCTCCAACAAGTTTATAATTTGTATGGAAAATTGAAGGTAAACCAAATTTCTATAGTCAGTCCATGCGAGTTTCGAATGTCAGGCGTCAGGTGACAAATGATATGATTATGTGATAAAATCATTATTACATAATGAAAAAATTACAGTAAACTGTTGTTGATTGCGTATCGCATTTCCTGTCTGCGATGATAACAGAGATTTCTTAACATGAAAAGACAATAGCAATCAGAAAAGAAATGGCTTGATTGAATTGCAGTTTCCCATTTACAAGCACTGCCTGGTCATCCCCTGCTGGCAATGAAGTGTTCACAAGAAAACGCACCTTTTCAAGTGAAACCTTGTGCAATAATTTTTGTGTAGATCTCTCTTTGATACTCATCATATCAATAAATTTTCTCCGCGGCTCCTTTTTCTCCGCTCACATTGCACTTCCAGAGATGAACACATTTTGCTCGTACATGGCAATGTATTGTATTACAGCCGATGAAACACAATACATATACATCTTGTCGGCATTTTTCACTTGAGATGCCTGCCTGCCACACATTGTAGAAATCGAGAAGGCTTCTCGACTAAATTATAGTCTCCCATCTTTTTTTTCACAGAACATATTTTAGCATGCCATTTTTTGCTCAGTTTTTTTTAAATCTTGAAAAGTGTGTTTTAAGCGAACTGTCAGTCAGAGTATATTGGATAGTTTAACGATTGATTGCTGATAGACATGAGAAAAAAAACAAGCCATTTATTCTGTAACACTGTATGGTATACACAATTTTTGGCACTTTGTATAATTTAGAGATATCCTACCAGACCCCTGCTCAATATGGGGTATCTTGAGTAATGACAACAGGTGAGAGTGTGAAAGAGTATGCACTTGATTCAATCACAACGATGTGGAAAAAAATGAGAGAATAGATAAGAGATCAGAAAACCCTCATCTTGAATACGCGTGCACAATGAATATGCAACAAAGCTAGCAGCTTCTATTTTCGTCTTGGTTAATGAAAGGAAGGACACCTTATTTTGTCGTTTTTTCAACTTTAATGACCTTCCAAAATAATTGGTCTGGTTCGTATACACAAACATTGCAAATCGCATCTTGGTGCTTTATACTCTGACGTGAGGCTCACCACAACAGCCAGTGTTCTGGTGCTGAACATTTATTGCATGGTCATCGTTTGCACTAGGTGTGCTATATTACCTATGCTGGCACATTGCAAGATTTTTTCTCCCTTTTTGTACACTTTGCGTTCTTGATTATTATTATGCTCTAATCGAATGTCACAGAAAATACCTATGCTGGTTCAGAGAGATGTAAATTGATAAGAGGAGCACGACTTGTGTTTCTTAAAAAACGGTCCATGCCATACTTAGGCGCATTTGGTACTAGAAACAAAAAATTTCAAGTATTTCAGACAGACTTGAAGAAAGGGATCAGATAACCTTTTTTACTCTGTACTTTATGTGATTTATTTTTGAAAAAAAATATTGTGCATGCCCCATGCTTTCCTATACGCAGTGACTACATCCGGCAACCTTTTACAAAAATGGTTATAATGCAATTATTTTCTATTATTAGGTACCATGTATCTGTCAATGAAAGGAAAACGCAAGTTTTTGGAGTGGATGGATAAGTCATGACTCATGACTCATTATCAAGACGTGAGAGCACGGTTCTACTAGACTTGTCACTATATGTGTGCCGTATGGTTTGTGCTCGTTTGTGACTTGTAAGATTTATTTACAGCTTCAAATAATCACTCCAAAGGAACGAGTGAACTGGAGACCTTGACGGCTCCCAAAGGTCATCCCATTTCCTGTGTATTATTATTATTATCCACTATCCGCCAACAACAAGTGATATATTTACAGTCATCATGCATAATGCATCTCTGGCTCTGCAATGCCAATTGAGTGATGGAATTTATGAATGTGCACGTACACATTTTTATACTTGCAAAATGGAATAATTATACAATTACCTACTGTTTGGAACGGAAGAGCGGAAAGGAGTAATTACCATTACCACAGGTAGTAGTGTTGTTGTATAATATTCTAAACCACCCAATCGAAAATATCCTCCTACAAAATAGGAGTAACTGTGCCACTACCACAGACTTATACAAGATTATATGCATAATCTTCGACAATCCACTTAATCTTGTCTTGTTACATAATTCATCTTGTGGTAAATTGCAGCACATCACTAGTCTTCATGGTCTTCGTCCTTTATTCATGCATCAACGTTAATTTGATTTAGTTAAGTTGGAATATATTTTTGTAGTGTTTTTCTGCGTGACGGATTTTTGCATTGTTTTTTATTTCTCATGAATGTTTTACTCATTTGGTTACGGTTGGGAGAGAGATCATGTGTGGATTACGCAAGAGACTTGTTTAGCCGGTGGGATGCAATGGATTGTTAATAGACCTGATGTTTCGCTTTTTATTTAGGCTCGGAGGGACTCATGAGGCATACAAATAATTAACTGGATTAGCAAAGGTGATGACGGAAATTGAACTGATTAAGCTGAATAACCGTTGCTAATCTTGTTATGACAAGACAAAGGAAGGTAGGAAAGTTTTGCAAATGATTACAATGCAATAATGTTATGCATGCTTATTTTTTTCTCCTAATTTAAAAAAAATAATAATGTGTTTTGTAAGTGTGGGACATGCGCATCGTGAAAAGTTTACAGTTAAAAGCGTATCTTCGAAATCGTGGTGGTGGTGGTGGTGGTGTAATGAAGTACAATGAGAAATCAACTCAATACAGGTAATCTTGCGCGGGCCACAGCCACAACCCACTATAATTGCTACCCTCGCGCCTTGGTAGGCTAACATGACAGCTTGGTACCACACACAACTTGCTAATCCTGAAGGGGCAGGGGCTTGCAAAAATAGCTAATCTAAATTTCGCTCTGCGGTCGTGTTAGAACAGATTGGAGATGTCAAAACAACTTTGTTTTTTCAAAAGATATCCTGATCATCCAGGCAGGTTGTAAATAAGCAAGTCAATACTTTTTATTGATAAATTAGTTCATCATCAATGACTGCAAAACAAATCGAGAAGAGCTCAAATTATGCATGAATTAAACGTAATTAATCTTCAGCGACGAATCATGACCCGTACAACCAGGAAACGCCCATAAGATCTAGACGAGGTATGCTAGCAATGTCAACTGTACAACCGCACCGTCGTTAAACTATTCGCATTTTTTCTAGTCTTTTACAACACCATTTGATAATTACGTCGTCACATGATTTTTGCAAGAACCGGCTACAGCGTCTGCGCATTAGAGACTGCATGAAATGTTTTATGGTATTTCAGTCAATTATTGACTTGCTAATAATGTTCCTATTTTGCTATCAATTAACTGTTAATTGTGGATAAAAACAGTTCAATCATGGTGACCAAGACCAACTTAATACACGAGTCAGTGCATTGTAAACAAAGACTGACGAGACCAGAGTGACCTGACCAGACGGTCTGGTGATCTAGTTTGTGGAGATGTTGGAATCAAAATAAAGACCATACGTATGTGTTTAACTAATAATGGATCGTATCAATTGCCCCACACGAAAATACATGTATGCTCATTGTTTTGAAACCAGAAATTGGATCTGGCCTACCTTCACAGATACAAATCTATATCCACTGCTGTCATTCATAAAAAATCGTCAAGTTTGTACAAGTATACCAAGCGTGCCATTACCACCATCGTTGAAGAAATCAATCCAAAGACTCAGAAACAACGGTTATTAGCAAGTGAGCGAATTTTCTTTAATCGCAATAATTGCTCTCTTGGTTTTCTTAATTAGTCAACAATGGCTTTTTCTATAGGTGCACTGTTCATTCACAAACGACGCCACACCACAAAGTGCATTCTAATTTTGATACTGTGCATCCATTACTTGTGTCATATCGGTAACTAAATGTATTTATCGTAAACGGCCTCCGTGTGCTGTAATCCGTGTACGATACAGATAATATTTTGGCCTTTTTCATGTCACAAACTTGTCTCGTCATCATCACCGTCGTCAACTCTTGAAGTTTTAATCAAATCTAGAACGTATTGCAAATGCAGTTGGTCACATAGGTACGCATGAACGTATAGTCACAAACTTGTCTCGTCATCATCACCGTCGTCAACTCTTGAAGTTTTAATCAAATCTAGAACGTATTGCAAATGCAGTTGGTCACATAGGTACGCATGCACGTATTTAAGAGTAATCAAACTTTGGTTTGATGATATAACTGACAGCCCTATATGCAGTCTACAATAATTGAAAACAGATTATTCCAATGAATTTGTTAAGGATTTAGTGAGCTCTTTAGGCGGATCAATATGTCTGATTGATCTCATAATTCTCATTGATACTCATGACAGCCTACAATAATTGAAAACAGATTATTCCAATGAATTTGTTAAGGATTTAGTGAGCTCTTTAGGCGGATCAATATGTCTGATTGATCTCATAATTCTCATTGATACTCATGCTGGTGGGGTGTGTTGGTCTGCTACCTTCCAATCGTTTGACCCCATATCATTCGTCTTTAGTTTTTGTATAATTAATACATCAAGCATTTCACACGTCACCTCAGACTCGACTCTTTTCGTCTGAGGTAAAGATTCAATTTTGTGTGCTACCGATAGATCAAGGAAAATAGGGACACCAGAGAAAAACGGCGGTCCACTTACGCTAAATTACAGTAGATATTCCTATTCATTCACGAGAGCTCGCTCTCAAAAAGCTGTTTAAAACGTTTACCACCAACGTAACGTGTGGAAGTTCAATGGAATTTCTGGTGACTTTGAAAACACCATATAATTATCAACATCACACCTTGTTACACTTTGTTACGAGCTGTAGTGATAATTGGCCTGATCTGATTTTTACGATATAATCTTAACTTCTGATAATGATTTTTTATTATTATTGATTTCATTGATCGAATCGAATCTCTTCTCGTAGCTTCAGTTTCAAGGAAAACCAACACAGGAAATCATAAACTTGTTTATCACGAGATGATCAGTTGAAGCGTAGAAAAATGAGCTGAAGGATGTCTAGAATTTTTTTTTTAACGATTTCTTTTCTGGAAGGAAAAAATCCTGTTTTGTTCAATAAAATGATGGTGTCATGCCCTTCTGCATAGGAAACTCGTAATAACTGTCAGCTCCAAAGTGGATTACATTATATCATCATATTGATTGTGAAAACCTTCTTAATAGAACTAATATGCAAATTAGAAAATTGTATATAGTTAGCGCACACCACATTACTTACACCATGTTATGTCATGTCCGTGTCGATTCACACGTGCCTGTCGCCACTATCTTATCATTTTTGACACGTTCAAATCCCAACAATCCCAAACTAACTATCGCGACAATAGTGCACAGCAGCGTGAAAATGGTTTCAACGGTATAATGAGCGTGCACAGGCATAACTAACTCTTCCCATTTCCATATTATTATCCTTTTGGGACATGAGACAACAAAAAATTTAGAAAAAGCTCCAGGTGACACTTTATCATGGTCGTGTTGATGACAGATGGAGGATCAGATAAAAAGAAACAATAATTACAGTAGGTATATAGGCAGCTATATAATAAGCATTGTTGTCTTCTCGGCTTTTTCTTTAAAAAAAATCCTTTTGGTTAGTTAGTAAACATCCAATTACTGTGTACAAACTTCATTTATTTGCATATTACAAAAAAGGGTAGGGTAAGTAAGGGTGCAAGTTGGGTGGTACAGGTACGCAGCTAGCTACTGCACTTCATGATATTACCTCATTTCATCTCCTCCTGCCCTGCCTGCATCTCATAAGGGTCACCCATTCACAACAAAATGTCGTCGACGAGTTTACCATATGAATGAACAGAGTCCACTAAACGAGACTCGTAGTCGTAGTGTGGTTCAATTGTTCAGCAAAAATTTGCTGCGTGTAGCTCTTCCACTTGTATTTAGTATGTGTGGTAAATGGCGTGAAGAGGGTGACCGACTATTTGAAGGTACCTGGCAATAAATCAAGTACGTGACATTTTGCTAGATCTCGGTCTCTGTAATTAACCGTATAAATTAATTTCTCTACTCACCTACTGAGTGTAAGGTACTTAAAAAATCTATAAGAAATTAGAAATTAAGACATGCATGGCTAGCCCACTGATCACTCATATATTTGAAGTGCGAAAGCGAATCTATACTAGCCACTCCATTGTCAATCCTTTATTTGGCCGTAGACAAAACAAGTGTTATGTCACACGGTATATTTGAGGCAGAAAAATGGAGGGTAGTAGAGTAGAAAAATGGAAACAATTATTGTCTTATCTACATGAATCGTAATTGTGCGAGACCATCGTGATTCGTAATCCGTCTTGTACGGTGGATCTATGATACACACGGTTAAGCAGGGTTTTCCCTATAGCTTTTGTTGTTGTATTACATAATCCTGATTCTGAGAAATGTCGAGTCAGAGAAGCTTAAATAAAAGATTTCTTCTTTTTTTTCTCAAAAAAAATTGAAAAGCCGGTAAGGTAAGCGACTTTTCGTGTCCTCTTTCAATACGCTCGCTAATTTTTTTTTCATAAACACGTAAACACGTCAACGTCAAGCGGACATGGGATAGCGCTTTGTGATTTATTAAAATTCACTTCGGGTTCAGGTAGTTGTCCCTATCTTTGTAAAAAGAAAAAGTGTGATACATCATGATACATCCAATTTAAAATTTTAAAAATATCATTGCGTAAAATGCAACACGCATACCACCCCACACAATGTAAATGGAGTGACCACACACGCGAAATAATAAATTGTTTTTATCTGAATAAGGTATAAAAAAATTGACTAACAGCATTCCACGGTTGTTCCCTTTGTTCTTTGTAAAATTGAAAATTGGTTTGAATTGTTTTCTTTACAAATTACACATGTATTTTCAAGCGATTAGATAACTCGAAGGATAATGAGACAAAGATGTGAGCCGAGTATGATGACAAAACGATGAGTCTTGAATGATTAACAAGGATACGACAAATAAATTGAATGGAATGGACTTTTATGCCCAAATGCCAAAATTACCAAAAACAGACCAAGAATTGTGTCAATTGCCCAAGCATTTTTGTTCTTGATTGGTCAGTCACTCTTGTTAGCAAACTGTTACGGTATAATAATCCTACCTACTACGATGAGACGTCAATTAGGCAATGAAATTATCCTAGCCATGACCGTGCTTATAGCGGCGGTGTCTTCTTCAAGAATTTAGACCAAAATACTTTTCTTATTTGGAAGGGCAGACGCCTACATTTTAATTGTGATTAAAAGCTCATTCATTTACCTGTTTTTTCTCACAACTCCAGAACGGTAACACTCGCAGCTTTCTGTTACAGACAACACCTCTCCGTGCACATTATCCCTTTAATTTGATACGAGAAAACCCTCTTATAAAACCAGAACGTTACATAACACCCATAATATAGTTTTTGATTTCGACAGTGAAACAACTTATATAGCTGCAAGTTTCTGCACCTACATGCAATGCAAGTTTCTTTCATCTGTAATTGTTCAAAAACTTTTGTGCTTTGCAATTTGCGCCTACATTACCAGCACATTTTTATACTTTAACATGTACCACGTGCACTTAACCACATATATCTGTGATTCCCATTAAGAATAATATGTCCAACTTGACAAATGTTTTGATGACAGTATTTTTTTTATTATTTCTTGTAAAAATGCACATCACCTCACATTATCGCACATTTTTTTCGGCGTGCACCGCCACTATATGGTCAACAACTCTACAATTCCAAAATCCACACGAGTGACAATGACGATCAAGATTTTATTATAGTCAGTAACGATTTTTCACAAAGTTTTGTACACCTTTTGTCGTGTGAATAGTTTTTCTCATTCAACAGACTCTGCGAAGACTTCGTTTGTGGAACCAAATACAGAAATACAGACACTCTGTAATATCATCATAGTTAATTGTGGCAATGTGTCGAGGTTGTTTACACTAAAATTTATTTGACACTTTTCTCCCTTTTTATCAGCGCACAAACTACAACTCTGGTTCTAAATGACGAGTGATGATCGGCACAGTAGGATCATCATCCTTTTCGCAAAGTACTAAAAAATTATGATGGCACGCTAACGCTAACCATGTGATCATGATTATGTTTTAAGGGATATATACTATCGTATTTTTTCTTACAAAATTACATTTTCTGTTATTCTACGCCATTTTTACTATTACAAGATACTTCTTCTTCAGTCGTGTTTGTGTGATTACGATTAGAGTTTTTAGGTTTGTTTGCTGACTGAAGGTCCTTCTCAAATCGCAAAATAAATAGAAGTTGATGTCGTTGTCAGCTAATTTGTCGATACAAGAATATCTGCGAATGTGTTTCCCTCAGTGTATACAAGTTTGCAGAAAAAGATGACATACCTTATGAAGAGGTGAATATATTTGAGTTTGCTTCCAACCGAACAGCAGCAGCGACTTGCATCTAAAATGCACTTGACACCAAGAAGAAATTCTTGTCACAACATATCCACCGTGGACATCCCTCACTACAACGGCACCAGCACGAGTAAATACGTGTTTGTGAAATGTTGAATTCTTATTTTGGAAAAAATTGGAATTTCATGACATGACAGTGAATTCTTAATCAGTCTTGTGTGTAAAGTAATTAAGTCTGTAAAGGTTGATGAAGCATGAAGATGAGGGCGATTATGTCATAAAACATTCGTACAATGGTGATCATCAAAAAAGGGTTACAGTAAACCCCGTAGAGACACACGATTTTTCTCAATGTTCACTCAAATCATTCAAGTTTATTTCCATTTTTAAGTTGAAACAGTAGTGCTGCTAGTGGCACAGTAATTAATTGAAAAACGGCGAATGCTGCCAAAGGTCAATAAATTTCATTTTAGCATGGAGCTGCAGAATGACAGTCAAATAAAACACCATTCACCCTTGCAGTCAATCATTTCACTACTTTTTTTACCCTTTGTCTTCAGAAGTTGCGTAACACTTTATATAGTTTTTCTGTGAATTTCATGTGGAATCTTGAAGAAATTCCACTTTTTTGGCAGGTTTAGAGAAGGATGACACACGCTCAAATGTAAAATGCAGTGTTTTTATGGAGTGGCTAATAAAAGTTCTCCATAATAAATGCCGCTGAGATTTGACACTTTTCTTCACACAGTAAAAGGTCACGGTTGCGAATGTTGAGTAATATGATTACCGTGATTTATTAGAGTGCTCAAAATATTATGATGGTGAAAAGGATGAGCCGTGTCCAATGCAATGAATAATAATAATAATTGTTACATGATCCTGAAGCTCAGTTAACAACAGTTCGGTTACGACGTACTTTACAACCTTTTTAACTTGGACAATTCCAAACACATTTGAAAGGTTGTAAAAAGTCCCAATTTTGAGCTCCACTTGGCACACAAGTCACCTGGCTCACCCCAACTCGCAATGAAGCGTTCGGTCGTGGTAGTGCACTTAATCGAAACTGAAGGTTCAAGCTCACATCGACACAAATACCGAGCCCTTGTCTAATTTACGTAATTTTTCAGAAGCAAAAAGATGCAATCTGATGACACTGCAAATGTCAGCGAATGAACTCATGCGCAAACCCCCTACATCATAATATATTAGTATGATCGGGAAATTACAAGCGACAAAAAAGTAAAAGTTTTTTTTTATTATCTCTACCTCCTTCCTTGCAAATCTCACCTTAAATCTCCTCCGCCAACAACAACAATACACCTCTTAAAAGACGTGCTCATTGGTAGACGTTCCTCACTTGAGTGTAGAAAAGAATCCGTCAATCCGTCGTGCCGACTTCGCTGCAGGAGATTGACACATTGATTCAACCCACACACACGTGTTGGGCTTTTCGTCTTCGTACCCTTTAGTTTGGCGTATGGAGCGACTGACGAAAAGGAGAAAACATAATATTCATTTCGTACATAGTCATTGTTCCACTCGGGAATACATCTATCTATAGAAGAGGTGGTTGGTGTTGGTAGTTTGGTGGTGGACGATGATGATCACTTATATAACTTCACGTCGCACAATGCAACAAAGTTGATGATGATGCTATGCTAGTGTGTCAGTATCAACAACGCGAAATTTTGTTTTTCTTAAGGATTGGAATGCATATTTTAAAAATCTTGTTTACACAGTGTGGAGCACTAGTTTTCCTCACATTCACGTGTACTCATAATATTATCCAACACGATAATTATCCGACGAAACTCCAAAGTATGGGTAGGTTGTCAAGCAGGATATACTAACACAAAAATAATACCTCTCCTCGGACTTGCTCCTTCTCTCCTTCACCAGAGATAAATGTCAACTGCTCAAGTTATTACGACATCGGGGATGAGAGGCTGTTGAAGAAAAATATTTGTGCAACACGAACCAAACTCGGATTCACACAATTCACAACCTCAGCTCAAGATGAAGGTAGTTTTGTGTTTTTCACAACAGGTTTTTAGGTGGATGAGTATCACAGTCAAACTTTCTTGTTGTTTGGTACTATGTTGTAAAAAAATCTGGACTTACGTCGGAATACAATAGACGCTACGTAGATACAATTGCATTTCACTGTGTTTTCCTCCTTCCTCCTTCAAAGGATTTCAAGATGATTACCACATGATGATCAAATAAACGGAAGGAGAGTCACGTATTCCTCCAAGTTGTAGGTTTTGGTTTTGTAATGGCTATTCAAAATGTCAGTGATGGAATGGGTACTCAAAAAAACAGTAGTTTTTACAATGGTGAAATGGTCACATGTGGTATCATTTGGAGTTGGTAGGTTCTAATATAATGTAATCAAAAAATTATGGTTTGTTTCAGGAGACACTATATACCAATGAGCCTACTGAGGAAATGGCTGAATGGGTTTGCCAAAAAAATTCTTGATGGGATGGAGGTGTACTACAAGATGCACGCAGAAGGCAAAAAGATCCTTTTTTGTTTAGAATGGAAACATCATCCTCAAAAAGAAAGGGTTGAATGGAAAGGGGCAGAAAAAATATGAAGAAGACACGTTCACAATATATCAGTTCAAGATATCAGATAAGATGACTCTTTGACTTTCAAACTTCAACTGCACATTTCCTATATATTTTTTGAAACTGATAATTATCGCTATGTATGTCGGTACACAGAGCTACAAACTTTTTTTGGCAAAGATTTTCTTTGTGAATGATAAAGATAAAAGGGATTCATACTTTTATAAGTCTATAATATATTTCAAAAAGGAAGGAAGGCTCAGAGGGAAGAATTTGCGTAAATGTTTATAAATGGGAGGAAAATTAGGTAAGACGATTTCGATATATAGGTATGTTAACGACACGCACAAATATTATTACAAATATATTAAAACTACACACAAAGTTAGCGAAAAATATAAATATGCGAGGGGAGTGCACAGATATGAATGAAGTCAAGCAAGCCACATGCTTGACTGCTGGACTTGAGAGGATTGTTAATGGTAGTTATTTTGTTGTTAGTATTGATAAATGTATGCAGGGCTAGAGTTCTTTCTTACAAGTAGGTAAGCCCACTTGATACAGATTATGTTCAAAAAAACTCCTTCGTACGCCAATAGGTACTGTATACCTTTTACCTGCGCGGTATTCACTGCTCATAATACTTGCATAAATATTTCGTACTTACGTACGCCGCGATAGCTAGTAAAAATGCATATATTCTGTGTATTACGTATGTATGTATGTATGCTGCATACAATGTGGATTCAATCATTTCATGCACCTTCGACACTTGTTGTATGTATCTCCCAGTATGTCGTGTATTTGTCGTGGCACACGCATTTCGAAGATATCAGTCAAATACTCAATCCGATTTAGCTGAATATAAGGTTATAGTTGAAGGTGCTATTTTTTTCTTTATGGGCAAAATAGAGACTTGATTTTAGCACTTTCAAATTTTACAAAGTATGCGTGTCCTCCTATATATAATACTCCCTCTGATCATAGTCAGTTCGCTCTGATTGACAAATTCACATCACCTTTGTTTACCCTTCACACTTCTGTTTAGGTAGTTTAAAACCGGATCCCACTTTCGTTTAATAATCCTTGAAATTCTCATGAGACTTTAGTTGTCCCTTCCTGCCATAAGTGCCATGTCCCTATATATTCTCTGCGTACATATTTATATTCTGTGCACATCGGCACGATTAGATTACACACGCAATTAAACGCAAATCTCGATCTGAAGGAAATTGCTACTTGTTACTCAATTTAAAATAGTTGCAGAAGACCACCAACATAACTGCAATAAGTCGTATATAATTCACATCTCTGCTTCAACCTTACATTATATTACCTTCATGATAACAAATGATTCAATTTTCGATTCTCCCTGTGTCTCCCCACCACTATTTGTTATTGACATCAATAATGCTCAGCAATTTGCTCAATCATCTACAAAATACAAATATCTTAATGTACGTATGCATGTTGTTGTGTTGTAGGTCTTAAAATGAGTGTCACTTTTCAAAGGATCTAAATTTGCATATTAAAATTGAGTAATCGTTTATCTTTTATTCATCCCATCCCATCCATCCATCTTGAGAGTTAAGTAGCAATGGCATAGATTGACGGATTGCATATATAGAGAAAACATTTTTATACTCATTTTCAGTGCGACTAACTGACAAAGCGACTTGTATTACTAGTGTGGTAAATAAAGAAAGGATCGTTATGTTTATAATCGTTTTCTGCTTGAGACCCTCTGTGCAAACTCTCATTTACTCATCGTAGTAATCATTACGACTAGGCTTACCGTCTTTTACCGCAGTCAACAATGCTACTTCTTGGAGTTACATAACGGTGACGAAAAACATGCGTCCTGGTTGTGTACCCAGTTTCAAAGTACGCAAATATATATCTGCATTCATTAAATTCAAATGAATAAATAAATACATGATTCAACCTAAGGAATCGGAATAATATAATGATAATGATATGTAGTTCTTCTGTTCTCATCTCATCTCGTAGTGCCACTGCTTCAGGTCTTCAAGTGTATAAAGCAAGCACTTTTGGCAAATATGATTGGGGCCTGTGAGCTCGCTTTATGACATCCCAATTTAACTATGGATTTTAGTTCGAGAAAGTTTTTTTTCAACAGGGACGAAACACGACACATCAAATCAGTGGAAGTAATGAGCTGTATTCCTGCTGCCAAATGTATTGGAATGGGTTGCATTGTTGCAGATGAAACACGGCGAAGCGATCAATATATTGTTCGTTCACGTCGTGCCAATTTGCTAATCATATTATTATTGCCACAAGGCATGCAAATTTGTATTGTGAATGCTCATTGGTTTTGGTATTTTTGGTTTGCCTATCTGTGTTACCATTTCACGAAGGTAGCCTTGCTAGCTTGCGGTCATCTTCAAAGTCCTAAAGATGGTCTGCCCCTAGTAGGTTACATGACAAGCTAGCAAAGATAAAACAATGGGATGGGAATGCACAATATGTGGCGAATGTTGGACGTATCATATTCGTATGAATATACATGTAATTAAGCATTTTGTTATTTCATCGATAGTGAGAAGAAGCTGTGAGCCGTAGGTATATCTCCCTCATTATGATTCCATTTAGTTTAGTTGAGGGTAGCCGTCATACTGCAAAAAACTAGTGTGGACTATGCAAAAAAAGAAATGACAAATGAATACCACACTAGATAATATAATTCAGAAATATAATAGAAATAAATTAGATCGGATTAGTGGAGACCCATGCTGTGCTGTTTTTCGCTGGAATTGGAGGAGCGGAGTCATTTGTCAATAATTTGTGTGAGCTCATGTCAATAAAAATTCCTGATTGCTTAATACATCACCCAAGATACATACATACATACGACGACCAAGACCCATGCTGTGCTGTTTTTCGCTGGAATTGGAGGAGCGGAGTCATTTGTCAATAATTTGTGTGAGCTCATGTCAATAAAAATTCCTGATTGCTTAATACATCACCCAAGATACATGCATACATACATACGACGACCTATGAATTTTGTACCAGTAGCATTAACGCTTTTATTGGATTACTTGGGAGGTGCACGATTTTGATCCTACAGTCAACAATATTAGTCCTCCATTACGTCTCACGTTGTCCCTATCCATTCGAAAACAAGAGCAAAAACAGTGCAAAAACTGATGATCTTATAGGATAAAAAAATCTAAATCCAGATCACAAACAAGGGCAACTCGCTAACAATACGGCAATCAAAATGAATCAAGACTAGTAGTCTATTTCCTTTGTTATGCTTATGATAATCAACTTTATGCACGCTTCAAGGCAATACAACACTGTTAAAAATCTTGAATTTATATTCTTTCACTTCTTGAATCTACGTATTTCTCCTAATACTGCCAACCCTTCTCGCCATATTACCTGATGAAATATGATGTTTTTGTCGTCGCTCATACAAAGGTCCACGTAGGTATGCTGACAATAGATCGTGGTAATTTACAAGATTTTTCATGACTCCGAAGCAATAAACTTCACTCGGGGATTCTTGTCTTTGGCAAGATTTACGATGATGATTTCCTTTTTTGCTCGTAATACTTCAACAGTGGACACAAAACAAGGAGGAAATGGAGAAGCCTTTTGATATATCAGAAATACCTACAATTGTTGCGATTTGTTATCGCCAACAAAGAGAAAATTTTTGATTCGCTTCCCTCGTCTAAAATATGATCGACATTAGAGAGTTTATGAGATTCACGACATACAAATATGAGTCATATTATCAAATCAAAAATTTTATTCTGCTGGTCCCTGCTGATTCGCCTAATTTTTCCTCGGGATGTAGGCATATATAATGATTCATTTGAAAAACAATCGTAAAAGTTCTGCCAGACAAAAAAAGCTTTTAGGGCAATGGTGACTCCTTTGTTAATGAAAGATGTAAACAAAAAAAATAACTCTAGGGTCACCATATTTTTTGCTTTTGATAGAGAAATTGTACATCTCGCAAGTTTTTTTTGCAACTATATAATTTTAGCAAAAAATTAACAAGGGATGGACGAATCAAATGTGAGTCAAGTGCAGCAATAAAAATAAATATACTTTTTAGACGCCTGACTCGTTACTCGAATTTATCACAGAGAGTAAAAATATCGAAGGGTGGAATCCGCATGGTAAAAATTTATTTGAATATTTTATTGCATAAGCAGGCACACCAGCCAAATTGTACCTTTTGTTTTTTGGGCAAGCTTTGCATTTTTTTATTTTGAAAAAGCTTTTAAGCACTTGTTCATGATTTCATTAAGATTTTCTATAGAATATTTATAGAAAAACTGTGATGACGGCAAGTGACGATGACATGACGTTGCTTTCCGTTGAAGTGTAAGCCAGTGTTTTGTTTCGTATAATGATGATACAATAATCATGATGTTAGGTTTTTACTACCAGTTGACCTCATCCTTAATTCTTGCTTGGGGGTTCGGGCATGTAACATGAACGAATGTATTCTGCTCTGACGTACAACTATAGTATATAACATTATATGCAATATAAAATTACACACGAACATTAAATCTCGTACATCCCTATGAATTAATCCACTTGAATTTTTGTGTCTTTCTCGACATGGAGAGAGACTTTTTATTACCCAAAAAATGAATCTGTAATTAACCTCAAGTTTGTTGGAAAGCTCTCTCTGCTTTTAGTACTCATTACAGTGATTATTAGGCGTAGGGGCAGTCAGGGTTTACTGCAATTTATTATAACTTAAGCAGATGGAAAGGTCAAACAATATTTTTATGCAATCCAGAATGCAGATAGCACAGCAAAGTATACGTTACTTGAGTATTATATCTTTTATTATTGCAGAGATGTACATCTTGTAAGTTGCAATTTTAAAGTTTTTCTTGCTGTATTTTATATTTACTCATCTTTCATCCTATGTAATTATTGTAAAAATTTGTACACACACGCACGATATTGCCATTTCCATTTTTCCTGGTTGATGCAAAAGGCATCTTCACAAAATCCCTTTTTCGCTGAATTCAATTCTACCTCACTGCAGGTGGCAGGCAGTCTCAAATCCAAATGAAGTAATAGCCATTTACAGTTTTCCTGAAAATGTTCTGCAATCCAATCTTCTATATTTCCTATAAAAGTGGAATTGAACATGAAACGTGACACTACTTAACGTAGTCGACACCATCATCATCACTCTTTTTTTTCACGCACAAACTTTCAGTTCATTACCAGGTCATTTATGTATCTCGTTACTCACCTCACTTAAGTGTTCAAGTTGGGCATTGTTAGTAACAGGAAGTTCCATCGAGGAGACACATTACAGGCATTCAAATGTAGATTTTTTTCTAAGGATTCCTTGAATTTAGGACATTTTCTTTCTGGTTGACATGCAAAAGGTTGATAAATGGCGAATAGATTGGGACGAGTTAACATATTTGACATGTTGGATAGCTCCAAGCTTTGCAGCATTGTTTTGGATTAGTTAATGAATACCCTGTAGAAAACTATTCGCTTGTTCATTCATTCTGAGATTTTAGCCTTGGAAAAGGAATGCGCATTGCAGTACAAAACGATGCTATATACTATATTTTTCCATTTGTAATTAGTTTTCTTCAGTGAAGTGCGATCAATAGGTGCCTGTATACTTCCCACATAATGAAGTCATACCTTTTTATTCAGTCCCCAATACAATCCTCTTTCCTATTCACAGCCTCCAGAGAGTGCATGTTGCAAGTGTAGCTAAAGTAAATTGGCGTGTGCGATTAGTGGAATTCCAAAAAATTGAGCAGCCAATGCTGCTACATTTATAATAAATATTACTGTAAAAATTGATGGCTTCAGAACTGATATTCAATGCCATTTTTTCTTTAGAAAATTAGCTCAATCCAATTGTTCTAATATTATTATGAGAAAAAATCGTCGAGTTTTTATATTTTCAAGTTTGACATGAACTTGAGGAAAGGATTCAACAGGATCTAGGAAATATTTGCTGAATGATTGTAGAAGTGGTAGGCAAAATGCAGCTGCATAAAATCAAACACATCCAGCCATACAGTATTTTTTTATCCTTGTGTGAACTATGAACATGGAATAAAGTACTCAGAAATAGCGTTTTTCATTCCATGAAGAAACGAGTGATTTGTAAGAATGAAAAAGGATTTGCATTTAATGATTATTAATCAGACAAGTTGAAAGGGGATAAAGGCAAATGCATAAAAATTAGATTGTCAAGATTCTCGAAATCTCCAAGAAAGAAACAACTTGCATCAGCTAAAATTAAACATGTCATATTATGTATCGAAATCACGTCTAAAAACTTAATGGATAACCTGCAAAAAACGCTGTGATAAAGAATGCGGCATTCGTGATCAACCTATGATCAAGTCACTAAAAATAAAAATAGTGTTTTGCCGCAGCGCACGTCAGACACCAGCATCACATCAGGAAATTAATGAGCTACCTTGGCAAGACAAAGGACGGAATCCATCGTTGTTGGTGAATCTTCAAGAGAACCTAAATGGACTTCGCAATACTTTTGCCTGATTTATGGCTTTACGCAATTTTAATTTTAAAAATGCATTACAATGATGGTGGCTGGATCGCGGAATTACGTGTTCATTGCACGTGTAATTAAGTGCACTGACGAAGGCTATAAATTAGGTCGAAACTTTTTATGGTTCACACCAAAGGACATAAAACTAATACCTAGATGTAGGGACTACTTTGTCCACCAAGCTTTATTTAATGCATAATCAATTACTGGCTAATACTGTTCACATCTGGTCACTCTCCACTGCACTACCTTCCAGGTTGTAATTTAATTATATTTCCATACATCAACCATCCATGATACCATTTCTATACCATATTATAGCCATAACTCGATCTGCTAGCAGGTTATTTTTTGAGTTTCAAAATGGTCACGTTTTCAATTGAAAAATACGCTTTGCTGATTTATTGACCAGAGGGTATCTTCAATCATGAATTAGCCTGCTTGTTTGTCTCTTGCGATTTGAGTTCTGAACTTCGCCAATAGCCATCCAATCCAATGCATTGCAGATTATTGATCTACAAGACGCTAGCTTTCTTTCACAAAGTTTGCATCATACTTAACCACTACTTACCAGTACAAATAAGTTAACCCATACCCCCTTCTACTTCTACCATTATCATTTCATCACTTAATTTTTATGTCAGCAAGTTTTTTCCTGTTTTATAATCGCCATGTATTAGCTCGTTACCCTCTCATTAGCGAATGCAGTGCAAATTGTGAGGTATAACATGTTAACAATGAAAAACGGCAAAGTAACAGAGTGCAGACAGCTCCAATGAAACGAAGCTACAAAAGGTGTTATTTATTACTGCTTTGCTGATGATGAGCGAAGCAAAAGGATAAACTGTTTTTATGAAATATTGGTTCATTTTCGGCGAGGAGTCATCTCCTGGTAATGAGCTGACAACGACATGTTTATAAAATAAAGTATCTGCGAACGCCAAGGGCACGCTTTTACTGTAACGACAGCACTACAATGTCTATAAACATGGTACATGATGGCCTGTGAAGTTTCGTATTTCTCAGTGTTCAACCTTGTATGTATAAGCAATCAAGTGCCTGAGCATGATCAGAAATATTATTGGTAATCATACCGTAACACTTCAATCGAGCCCCTGGTGAAGCACCGCTAGTTTGATGAAAAACGCTTGAAAATCACGAAAATGAAATAAAGAGAAACAAATTCTGTAAATTACCAATTTATCAAAATGTATGATCCACGCACGACTGCGACCAGTAAGACCAAGACTTTTCATAAAAATGTATTAAACGGTCTACAACGACAAAGTGGTGACGCGCATGACGCTTGTTTCAAGGGAACTTCAATATATATATTTTCACCACTTTAGCATAATATATGCGCATAGCTTAACTTTGAAAATGTGAGGTTACGGTATCATTTTTGAGGTATGGAGGATCCTTTCTTGTGGTAATGTAATAGATTGCATGCTTTAAAGAATTAGCTATAAATCAAAAAAGGATTTTTCACTGCTATTGCTGTCTTTTCGGTAGGCATTTTTATTCCACATTGATGGGATTTATAGGTTATGGTCGCATTGAATTACAATAGAAAGTGAAGGTAACCAGGATATTTTCCCTTTCAGTCACATCCGATAAAAGTAAACTTGCAAAGCAAGTATTTGACCATCAGTATACCCATACCCTCTGTGACCACGAACGATAAATGTGGCGTTGTATTCTTAAATAGTATTGTTGAAGATATAAGCAAATCTTATATATCAGTTACGTTTTACACGCGTCAATATTATCAATGTGTTGCATGGTTGGTTGGTACATGTTAGCAATTTGTAGTCTCGTCAGCCGGACTGCCGGATTTGCACATTTTAATATATATACCATGTGCCAACGTCAACTTGGCAGAGAGGTCATTATCACACTTCCAACGACAAAAGTGCCAAAAATATACATTTTTAATCTATTAAAATTCTGCTCATGAGCTCACGTGCATCAATCAGATTTATAGGTAATGATGAAATCTTAAAATCGTTGGATTTCTATTGATTGTCATTATCTTCTTGATTTTCAGCTTCTAAAATTATGGAATTTTTTAGAAACTTGACATTTTCATATAAAATTGTACATATGGGAGGTCCATGTGCCCATTTTTGAATGAAATTTCAATTTTATTATCTAGATTCGTGAATCGCGATAATTTCAACTCAATCAATGCACGTTAAACGTCAAACGAAAATATTAAACCTTCATGCCATCGACATGCAACTTAACCAGCGTGGTGGGATGTTCACGCAGATTTTACTGCTCACACTTTAATTGGTATTGTTTGGTAGCAAATCAGCATTACATTTAGGTTATGTTAGGGCAGGTAGACATGTTATTTCTTTATAAAGTATTTATTATTAATTTCTTATAGAAAATGCAGCTGAGATTTTATTAATATCAGGCACGTCGATTTCGTGATGGTAGGATATCAGGGGCGGAATGGTGAAGATGATTTCCAATTCTTTTTTAATATGCATTATCATGCAATGCAAAAAATCAAGTAAATGCTCAAGAGGTGAACGTATGAAATGAAGCCTACCGCTGGCAGCTCAATTTGCTGTGTAAAAACGCAATTTTGGGGCGTAATCGTCATTTTTTACTTTAGAATTGGAAAAAATATATATGTTGCTCCATCATGACAGAGGATTCAACCAATGTGTGGTAAGTTTCATACATTACAAAATACACGTTAAAAGTGAATGCGACATGTGGGCTGGTAACGGGAAACCCTCGTTTTCTTACACAATACAGAAAAAAGTCATTTTTACAGTAACAAGACATTTCTTTTCCAATGGACATGTCTCGACATTTTGCACTTTTTTACTCTTAGATAATCTTCAGAGAGAAAGAGAAGTCAGTGATAGACTGTGTAATTAATACTGAGCAAATTGAAGACGATTTTCTGGGATTTTAATGGATGTTTGTTGTATTGCTGCAACCATATCGAACCATAGATATGTCATACGTTATTTTGCAATATTCAACAAGTACAATAACGTGTGAAGTGAGGCAGTTGTCAATACTTCTCATGTTTTACGGACGTGATCATAGTCATTCTTCACACCACAGAGGCACTCTCTCTCATGGCAAAAATTAATTGTGACAGGTATGACAGGATAAATTAGGATGATATACCTCTCTATTCCTCTCCTTACTAATCCGCATGTTCGGTAATTAACAAGCAGGCAGTTTGAAAATCGAAAAGGTGTTGTTTGTTATTCTTTGTTAAATTATAGTTCTAGCATGATTAAACATGAGTATGAGTATAGCCAAAAAAAATATAGAATCTAATAGCGTAAATGTTTTGTAACTGCAATAATATCCAAATCTGTCTAGTGTCCTACGGCTAATTTTACCGCTATGTTGAGAGTCCAGTGGTGTCGCTGTCGTTATTAGGTTTCTTTTGCGG
The DNA here is from genome assembly GCA_036850665.1 of Dicranocentrus wangi. Classification (NCBI taxonomy): domain Eukaryota; kingdom Metazoa; phylum Arthropoda; class Collembola; order Entomobryomorpha; family Entomobryidae; genus Dicranocentrus; species Dicranocentrus wangi. The sequence goes on from JAANSN010002524.1 coordinate 22,355, forward strand.
ATCATTCCGTGGTTCATAATCACCATCTCCATCAATGAAGGTTGGGACTCGCCCTCCATCATTCTTTGCAGTTTTTGCGTGAATTACAGCGTCAAGCTCTTCTTGTGACCACCACTGCGGGTTCTCCCACAGCTCATCTGCAATCATTCTATCCGTTTCTCCTGGAGTGGGACTGGTGAACCAATAAATAAACGGGTTTTCCTGTAGCATGAAACGATCATAATTTGGCAGCCACTTTATTTCCGAAGTTGAGCAGTGCTGCGAAGCCAACGAACTCCCATAGTTGACAAATCTGACAAGCTGAGAATTCTCAAAGAAAGGGTTTTCCTCGAAAGAAAACACGACTTGAAACCCATTTGTCACTTGAAACTTGTTCACCTTCAGCTGCCTCAAATACAGCAAACAATCCATCTTAGGATCAATGTCGATCAATTCACGGAGTGTCGGATGATAAAGTATGGCGTTTCTCCAGAAGTTTGGAACTTTCTCAATGGTAGCCGCTCTCTTAGCGTATACTGGCTCCAAAGTGAAGCATTTCTTTTTGAGTTGGAGAATCTGCTCCTCCACCCATTCATCCAATTCTTGAAGATTTTTTTGACAAATTTCGATCGCGGTTAAAGGGCGATTTATCTCCTCTTCGGGTTCGGGTATTGGTTCAACAACGTCAGGATCAACTCCAGCATTTTCGTCAGTATTCGTAGGGGACTTGGGTCGACGTGCTTCCATGTTAGAAATTGACAATTGAGCACTTTATCATTATCATGAACAAAGCTTTGTTTAAGAAATGCCGGCGAATTAAATGGCTATGAGGAACTCTACTATGCATTAATGCATTGAGCAACTACGATCGGGGCACGTGCATAAGCTACTTCCAGCATAGCAGTAGATAAGTAGATAAGCATTGACCACGCATTGACGATACAAATACTCACATTATCTGCGACAATAGGTTTACGTTACGAATACCGTTGCAGTTAAGTTGTCATAGCTAACGCTGTTACAAGCATAGGCTTTATACTGGAAGTTGCAGTCTGGAACCATAATATGGTAAAAGCAAAGTATATAGACGCCATGGTTAATTTTTATATGGAAAGTTTGCTGGAGTTTATACAAGTATTCTGAGTAGCATTTTTGTCGGGGA
>JAANSN010002525.1:0-23488 GCA_036850665.1 Dicranocentrus wangi
CATTACAAGGCTAGTATATAGGCTTCTAGTTGTGTAAAATCTAGCAGAATGACTATTTTCCCCTGCTCGTTTTTCTCTCTATCTAAAATGACGACGGTGAACGGTGACCTTAGCATACGCGCGGCCTTTTTTGCAGGAAGGAAGACGGGAAGCTAATAAGTAAGAGTTGCCTACACAATTGTTTCCTCACAAGATGCTCGTCGATGCTCTTATCCATTTGCATTCCCGAAACATAGTTTTGATTACCGTGTTAAAATGCAGTTTTCACGTAATTTGACGTTACCTCGTGGACCACTGGAGCATGGAACCGTGATCCACAGTCCTTTTTAAACCATGAAATCCATCCGAGAAAGTAAGATTCATCTCAAACTGTGTATCTGTGTACACACACGACACAAGCTGAAGCACACGCTCTCTCGCACTCTCACTCTGCCAACTTCGCACAACAGAATTCCTCGTCTATGAATTAGGTGAGCTTGTTAAAAACCCTTTATATTTGAATAGGTGTGCAGTAAATTGGAGTCAGCGACGCAGGAAGGAACAAACTTTATCCTAAAGAAGACAAAGATGAAGATGAGACAAAAAAATTAACGATCACAATGATGATAATGATTCAAGGTTTTCTCTCAACCTAAAACACATCCCCTTGATGTATACTCTCTGCCTGCACGTTTTAAACATTCACACAGTGTGACAGGGCACATCAACAAAATGATGTCGTGGTGAATGTTTGCAAGTTTGAAAAAGAAAAATTGGAGAGTTCAAGTCAAGTCGAAGAAGCTGCAAGTGGCGGAATCGGAACGCCCCTTGACGTCTGCCTCATCCGTATATTTGTGCTTTATTATGCTGTAAACCAAAGCGATTCATTGTGTGAGTTGTGTTAGCATAAAAAATATAAACGTCCCAGTTTTCGTTCCCTGTTTGTACAACATCCCCCGTTGTACACTAACATCTTTTGGAAGACTCATCAAACGCTAGTAAAAAAACGTGTAGTCAATGAGTGAAGTATTCACAGAGTTTTGGAGGAGCAGAAGCACCACAAAACAGGAGGAAATGTAACATGAAACCTAAATCTTGTCTTCGGAAGAAATATGCCTGTGTATTAACTGATATTTTGCATTTTATTCTCGGGGAAATGAGCCACGTTCACGTTCTACATGTATTTCTCTGAGAAAGCAGTTTGCTTCCATTGCATAGGTATACGTATATTCATGAAAAAGCCGGCATTCTTTGGCTGGCGAAGATCGTGATCATGATCCTCATTATGAGATGAGCTTGGCGAACACAGCACAACTATAATATGCATCATCTCATCTCATCTCATATAGCGCAGTGATGAGCGAAGGTTGGAATTCTCAAACAGAAAATTATTAGTTATGGATGTCTAATTTGAAATATTTTTTTTCTCAATATATCCCGTGTAACCATAATTATGCATGGTGAAGTACAACAGTAATATGTTCATATGCAAAATACGTGCATCCGAGGATGATGAGGAGAACAAGAAATATTAACCATTAAAATTCTACTGTCACGCATAACAAGATAACTTTTGAGAGAGGAAAAAGGTCGCGTAAGAAAAAAAGAAAGCATATTCAATTCCAATATACCTTTCTCTTTTCTCAGCTTGTAGCTCAACGTTATGCATCATATGCTTCATCAACCATCATGCATCTCTGTGAATGATAATGATACGATATATGTCGACGTCCCGTCCCTCTCCTCCTGTCACACACAATGATCATCTTGTACTATTCCTAAAAGTGAATCATGAGCGTCCACGCTTTGAACTAGCGTGCTAATCGTGTTTCACATTCAAACTCCATTTCGTGTGGGTAGTAACAAGAGAATTAGACAAGTTGTGGAGATGATTATGAACATTGGTTAAAATGTTCCATAATATGTAATGCCAATGATGAGAACGATACTGCTCAACATTTTTTTTGCCGACAGTCACATCTGAAATTGTTTTTGTGGTGCGTTATACCGACCTCAAGTTTTATCAACGGGTTCATAATATGCCACGCTGCATGCTGCTATAAGTTATGCAATGTTTAAAAGGAAATGTTGGTCTTCTCCAAAAATTGTCTTTTACATTTTGAAAGCGTCTTTGTGTAAAAAAAAACGTTGTTCTCTTTCCCCCCGACAACTCGACTCCTTTTTCGTTTTCTTTATGACGTATAGACTTGTTAGCCCTAATAGACGTTTGAGATCAAATGTTTTGATAAATTATAATTGGACAAGCTCTTAATCCAAATTTTGCACACAAAGTGAGTAGTAAAAACTTAAAATATTTTAGCCATTCAGGACTGGATTCTTTTAGTGTTCCATCATCATCATCAGCAGCAAGAGCATCTTCCACGATAGAAAAAGAATTCACTGATGAGTGAATGAGTGAAGGAGCCAGAACACGGTAAATTTCCAAGATACGACAACAAAAAATCCTTCATCCTTCACCAGTCAAAATACCAGGAACAATATTATTGGATCGTATTTTTCACATGGGATGTCTGTGACCAATGATTTACACTAACAGCTCGAAGATAAGGGAAATTTTTCATGGGAAATTTTTCTTTTTCACGTTGTGTCGAACGGGAAGAATCCGTCTTCGCATCTGTTTTGAAGCCACTACGGTTGATCCAACACTGTCTCTGCACTTTTTGTTGATCTCTCTCTCTCTCTCTCTCTCTCTGCACATACTTGCGTACGTCCTCGTGGAACAAGGAAGAAAGGATTTTTTAAAGCATCAATGGCCATAAAAATGCAAACATTCGATTAGGTGATATCTCCAAGTTGTAAATCTTATTGAACAGTGCACAAATAAAATTAAGGTTGAAATGGAACTAAAAACTTGATATATTTATGCACGAAAAAATTGCGTAAATGCACCTTGAGGAATGGGTCGGGGAGTGGAGGAGAAAGAATAAAGCCTGAAAAAAACGGAACTGTTTCTGTTTAAAATAACTTTGGCGGATATTTTCCTTCTCTCTCGGAAATTGTTATCCCCACATTTAGGAAAATCGCTGTGTTCCACAAAACATCTCGCTGACGAGGAGAAGAGCAACAAAAACCCAGAACATCACCACATCCCGTTCAGCATAAACAGGAGAGTTTTTTTCGTTTTCGAATCGAGATTGAAACCGGCAATCTAATCTCTGTTGTTTTGCGGGAGACGTAGACGCGAGTAAAAAAGAGGTACGTATGTACCTATCCGCCCGGCTACGTAACAAGACAAGACAAGGGAAAAAGCAGGTCCAGGAATCAGGAGGAAATGAGTGACTGTCTTGTTTTCGCAGTTTCCTTTCCCGTTGTTAGTGGCACGCCGTGAAGACAACGATGATGATGATGAGGATGACTACTGACTCCATCGAAAACATTCAGTTTTTTTTGCTCTTCTCCACACAAAAGGTATAGGTAGTTTGGAGAGAGTTTGGAACAGGGGAAACCAGGAATTTCTTTCTTTTTTTGTAGTATTAACTCATATGTAATAATAATGTTCCGTATGGATATCTATCAGTCGCACATCCAGGCAAAAAGTGGAAGGCTCCACACCGGAGCACACACATCAGCAATGGAAGAATGGCATGGCAGATGCATTGGTTTGTTCTCTTTTTTCCCTTTGAAACAATTTCTCCTCTGTTATGTTACTCTATTTACTTGTACTACATATTGGTTTGGTATAGTATAGCCAGCCAGCAGTACTCACTCACAGGCTCCATACTACTACGACTACGTTTGCTAATTTGGGAAGCGCATGGCTTAATACTGCTCACTGCTAGTGATACCAGTTTCGGAGTTGTTAAGCATTTTTTAAGCTTTTGCTGATAGCAGTGCTGCCGACCGAGAGTACTGCTGGTTTGGTAAAAAGTGTGCTAGTGCTGCTGTTGTAATAGTAATAGTAGGTACATAAGGAATCCGCTCTTTTTTCTTGCAAGATCTGCTACTATTTTCTTTAGCAGTAATAACAGCAATATAAAGAGTACTAGTGTTTAGCTGTTATCACGGTTTTGCTTGCTTTTTCTGCCAGAGAAACCAGCATGATTCCTGGCATTGCAAACCCAAGCGTTTTCTTTATTCTCCAAAAGAGTTCGGGTATGGATGTATGTACGTGTGGTACAGATGGAGTCATAGTCATACACTATGAATCTCGTTACTGTTGTCTGTATTATGCTCAATGTGGTACAAATCTTGTAAGTGTATGTATGTGTAAGTTAAGCGAGATTTGTATGAAAAAGTGTAACTAGTAGGATCCCCCGATACCCGGGTATCTATCTATCTACTTTTTTTTCTATCTCTCACTCTCTCTCTCTCTTCCTATGTCTGCATTCATACCATTCTTTCTGTCTTAACTTTTGCTTACTCACTTACTCACATTAGAGGAGTATGGATGTATGTATACGTTTTGGTATCGGTATTACTTCAGTTTTTGCCTCCTCACTTGACTTCTCTTGTCCCAAAGTCAGGAAAAGTAGTAAGAAAAGAAAGATGTAACAGTTGCTGGTGTGGTTTGGAATCCAACGGATGAGCACAGCGGCAGTCAAATCGGACGGATCGTCGTCGTGGTGTTTGTGGTGAGTCGGTGAGTGAGCAGTGAACAACGGTAAACGGTAGCATCACCTCAAGAGCCTTCCTAATAGCCTGAGAAGGAACTTAACTGAAAAAAAAGAAGATTGTAGTTGGACACGACGGGTTGGAATCTCCACTGGCTTAGTCTATTTTATTTTTCGAGCGTATCTCCCGGAAAACAATCAGTGTGTTTACGGATCGTCATCGTCAATCCTCACCGCACACCGGACCAATTTTTTAAGAGACAGAAGGGAAATCAAGAGCGAGAGAGAAGTCCGAGAAAATGAGCACGCGGAGTCTCTTGTCGAGCCAGAGAGAAAGAGAAAAGCGAGAGGAACAAAAAAAACTAGAGGAAAAAATTCTTTCTATCCATCTAGCTTAAAAATAACAAGGGAAAGATAATATAAGAAAATCTCGGCTGCAGTGTGCAATATTAATAATACATAACATAAGGAAATCTAGGAACACTGAGTGCGGAAACACTAGGGAACAGGTACAATAAACCACAAAGGAAGGGAAACCGCGTGAAAAAATACATACTCTCAGACTCCCCCTTTCTGACAAAATGTGAAAAGCCAAGAACGGTTATTTTATTGTATGTCCCGTCTTTGTTCCCGGTCTGGTTCTTCCAGTCAAAGTCATTCTTTTTTTTCAGAGTGATTTCAACTGGGAAGCGGCGTCGTCCATCCCTGTTGTTGTTGTTCAATGTTGAATGTGTTAAACGTTGGTTGAGACTGGGCTGTAAACTGGCTTAAAAATATAAGGACAAGCTTTAAGACCCCCCCCCATACCCAAAACTCTTCACTCAGCAGTGCCACCAAACAAGAAACAAGTGTAATACTTTTTTCTATATTATTGCCACTTCCTTCCTTCCTCCTTTTTATGTAGGAAAATTTTTCTCGAGTGAAAATCGTCCAGATCGTATGTACACACCACCACCACCATCATCATCGTCATCAACCACCACCATCGTGTACCGCACAACACACCGCATCATCGCATCAACACTTCCTGGATTTTTTTTCTTCTTTGTGCAAACCCCACCACTGTTGTTTGCCTGACTGCGTGTCTTACGATGTGCCTGCAGATTCCGGATGGATCAGCAGTACCAACATCAGCATCATCATCATAATCATCGGCATCAGCATCACCAGCAGTGCAGAAGACTGTGCAACATTTCTAAACACCCTTCTCTCACTTCCTTTAAAGCGGTTCCTGAGCTTCTGACTCTGTCTCGTCTCCTGTCTTGTTTTGGTTTTCATGAAAACGTTCTTCACACTCTCCGTCTCCCTGTCTGTTCAAGCTCACGTGCGTGCCCTAAAGAGAGAGAGAGAGGCGAGGTGAAGTTGTTCGTTCGACGGATAAATATATCCGGCCTGAGACCAGCAGCAGCAGCAGCAGCAGCAGTGGGCTGTGAGAAGGAAAAATAAGTCTACAAGAGAATTATTGTTATGATTATGCCTTAAAAGAAAGTAACAGAAAGAAGACAAGTAGCACTAGACAAACTACTTATCACCCCACTATTAGCAATAGTCTCTGTACTTTTACTCTTTATTGGTTGTATTCATGGTGGCTTAGATAGAGTTTATAAACATGGTGTTTTGAAGGAGGAACATGTTATTGGAAAAGTTATGGAACGTTTGGAACACTCACTCACTCCTCCCGTCGTAGTCCCTCGCTCTCCCCAACAAGTCAGAGATTACATGGTTTTTGTCGCCAAAGTGTCTTCTTGTGCCTCCTCAATTGTACACACATGCAGTGTGTGTGGTGGCCTATTAAACATGAGATGATGGAAATGATTGTTGTTGTACAAGTTGTTTAGTAAACGGAGGGGGAAAGTAAAAGTGTCTTCTTTTTTTCGTGCTACAGACAGAGGGCTACAGCACGAAGCAGCGTCCTGTTGTTGCCTGCTCTGCTCTCCTCCTAATCTAAATTATTCTTATAAGAGTAATAGCTGTCGTATTGTCTACCACAATAAGGAAAGGACGGGATAAGCCATTTTGTTGTTTGGACACGAGCTTTCGCATCCCGAGCTCCACTAACATTTTCATGCCCTGATTTTCCTTTGTTTATGGATATAAATATTGCGGATTAATGGTAGAGATATTAGATATTGAGGAGAAAGGGAGCAGCAGCCTTGAAAAAGTAGAAAAAAGAGACTTTTACCACCACCACACTGACTTGACTTACTTTTTCCAAGATACGTAATATAAGTAGGGAATCCGAAAAATAGGGAGTTTTTGATCCGTCATCCTCCTCTTAAACAACTTTTTTTTCTCTCCTCTATATTCTTCAAGACCAAGAGCAAAGCAGCACAACAGTTATCCAGCCAGAAAAAGTGGATTGAGCATTGCATCACTTTTTTCTTCTTGTGTCTCATTGAGTGAGTGAGTGAATGAATGAATGAATCTTGGAATGGTTGTGTGTAATGTAGAGGATATCAAACAACAAAAAACTATCGAATCCTCCTCTTCTGTCTGCGTAATACACAGAGTGTGCACACACGCGACTCGAGAAAAAAAAGTTGGCTTGTAGTGACTGTGACGTACTATAAAAGTTTATTTGAAAGGAAACATGCAATAATTTGTTGTGATTCACTGTCCCACATGGACAGACATTTAGAAAGCGGACTAGCAAGTAAAAAAATGCTGCCTTAAACATGTGCCTACCTTATGTACGTATATTTATATGCTAACCGACTACAATCGCTTTTCTCTTCGCAAAAATCGGTTTTGTGTACGCTTGCAAATAAAAAAAGGGAAAAAGTCATGATCATACTATATGCGCGAATATAAATAAATATATATACTTCAAAATAAGTGGGCTAGTCGTTTGTCCTTTTTAACGATTTCCTTTCCTCAGTGCGGCCAGTGTCTTAAATTTAACTTGCAAACAAAAAAAGTCGCTCATTTTTATCGATAATAATATATACATACGTACATATACGTATGTATGAATCGTACGTACGTGAGTAGGGATGAATCGTCGTGACAGTAGACGCTAAAGTAGACTCCAAAGTAGCGTTGTTGTTTTTTTGTGTGGAAAACGGCCTTGAGAGGTTTTCCTTGTGAAAGGACGTACTCAAAAATTGTAAAAGTGACCTCCTATATGTCAAGTGGAATTGTGGAATAAATTGACTTTAAGTAGTTAGCAGCATAGCAGCGGGATAATAATAATGAAGTTTCGCAATGAGGAAGAGGAGACAGTGACACGAAACAAGGAGAAAGGTGGCAGCATCTCATCCTAGCGCGGTCAGTTAATGAAAAAATGGGATCGAGTGATGCTCTCCTAGAACTATTATTATTGCAGTCGTGGATCCACCCCCACCTCATTAACTTGAGCTCGTTGAGATTGTGCTTGTTGAATGATGATGCTCCTCATGTGACTCGAGTCGCTCGTGGTGGTGATTGTGACAGAGATGGTGATGATCGTGTTGATGATGTGAGAATTGGGAAGAGTCCTTTGGAAGTAGCAGCTCCACCGCCGCCACCACCATCATCTTTTATCACTGCCATCACAATTCCGTCCCGGACAGAGCTCCCCTTCGTTCATGGAGGGGAGAATGGGACTGCGGAGAAAGCACAGAGTGTCCTGTTCACTAGTATTCGAAATATGCCAATTGTTGTTGTTGTGCTGCCACAAGTAGCGCGGCTAACATCACTATCATTATCACTGCCTCCCACACAATCTAGTTGTATTAAGATTTGTTCCGGTGGCTCAATAAGTGGGCAGCTGGATGCTCTGTTAACTCAAGCTTTAAATAATATCATTACCACAATTATTACGACGACTACTAGTATTACTCTAATGAAACACCACCCTGGCAGTAAGTTGTTACATAAAGTATTACTCATGCTTCAATTGTAGGACGAGGAGGAGTTTAGCCCACCGCCGACCGTTGAAAGAAGAAGTTGCTTATACATATTATATCCAAAGGGAAAGCCTTTTCTCAAGAGAAAGCCTAATGGGCGGTCAAATGGGAAAAGTTATGAAATAGGTTGTGGTTGTTCCAGAGGATTTGTTGCTTTTTACTCTCGATACTGTGCTCGTGTGGTCAGGGTAAAAATACGTTATGTAGGGTGAATGAGAGAGGACAATGTTGGACATTTTTCGTGGACTAAAAAACCTTGTGAAGGTGAGCCATGTTCGGATAGATTCGTCAATATTCCGCCTGCACTACAGTTTGACGGTAATGATCTTACTGGCATTCTCGCTGATTGTCACAACACGTCAATATGTTGGCAATCCCATCGACTGTATTCACACCAAAGATATTCCAGAAGATGTTCTCAACACTTACTGTTGGATCACGCACACATATCTTGTCATTAGCTCTTTTCACAAGAAGGTAGGAATGGAAGTCCCACACTTTGGCGTTGACAAAATGCCGACAGATGAGAGTGACATGAAGGTGTACAAATACTATCAGTGGGTCTGCTTTTGCCTATTCTTCCAGGTGAGTTATACACCCTACCTACCTACCCCCTTTCACCAACAATTTTTTACTTTCTTTCATTCTTGATTGTAATATTCATGTCCATTCATTTCATGGCTTCATCTGGGTTAGCCAGATGTCCAATTAAGTTTTTGTCTTGGTACTTTGTTGGTATCACTCCATCTCCACCCACCCCTGCAAAAAAAAACAGAAAAAAATGACTAATTTTGGGAAAACCATTGCAGATGGTACGTGACACAGTCAAAATGGAAAGTGACAACAGTTACCCCGCCCCCCGTAATTTATGACGCCATTACAACCCATTACATTTAACTGCTAATTTGCCGTCTCCGTTAGATTTGGATTTCAGATTCTTCTGAGTATATGTATATAAAGGATATTAAAAAGGGGAGTGAAAGTGGCTAAGCAGTGTATAAACACTTGTCCGCCGGAATTAGGTACCAAAACTTTGAGAATATCAAAGTTGGTAACATTTGGCATTTAAACAATGGCAACCTTGATCTTAATACTGCATTTCAACAGCCTGCCCCCGACAGTCTGTTTATCTTTTGATTTTTTGAATTTCTTATCAACCATCTGATGGTGGTGGTGTACAAACTTTATGCAAACTGCATGTGGCATGGCAAGCAAGGGCCGCAACAAAAATGTGTGCTCACAATTCCCACTTGATATGTAAAAAAAGATGTTTAGTTAGATAGCCTTTCAAATCCTAGGGATATATGCATCCTCATTGAGTATGCTGCATGCTTTTCATTCACTCCAATTTCACTCTCTTAATTCCACCAAATCTGGGTAAATATCAGTTGACTTATTTATCAGCACGCTCAGATTAAAGATGGAAGATGTTGAAATCTCATATTGCTTTTGCAAAAGGAAAACAACTCGCAGACCAAGTGGAAGCTCAACAGAAACATGTAATTGAGCTATTTAGCTGCACATGGGTTGGATGAATGGAGGAGGAAAGAGCAAGGCAAAAAATATATATCCATACACCCCATTCCCCCGTTTTTACTCCATATTATGAAATGGGAAATGGGCTGTGCGGAAATAGAGTGAAGTTCATTTTCAGTATTCCCATCACATCAGATATACGTACCAAGAGAGAAAAGGGAATCTTCCTTGGACTCATTCCCTTAAGCAAAAAAATGAGTCGACAATTCCCACACAGCAGAGAGGAAGATCTAGTTCATGTGCATTGAGTTGAGGCTCTCGTGTAAATGGGTAAATGTGGCTGAAGAATGAATGTTAAAATGCAAATGTGAGCATCAGGATATATATGGAGGTAATACATATTACGTAATAGAGACAGCAAACACCACACCATACAAATTACACAAAAAAATACGACTAACTAGCTAAACTGCCTTTTGCACAGTTGGGTAGGGAAAAATCGTATGTATACGTATTCGTATAGTTTTTGGTTCACTTAAGTTTTACATCCAATATACGAGCAACGCAACGGAGCAGTTGGTTGGGTTATTCATTTCATCGGGAGCAATCCAGTTTCCGGCAATTTTCTGGCAATCAATATTCCGCTAATCTTATAAGCATCCTTTTATTGCAGTATGGGTAAAAAGGAAATCCTGTCGTTCTTCTAATAGCTCTCACTTAGCGAAATTAACATTTTACTCTTGTTAGCAGCTCTCGAAAGAGACAAATCACCGGAGGATCAGGGATAAAAAGCCAACTGTGCAATATATCCATAAATACTTTTGTAAATCTTTTTACGTGTACGTGTTTTGGTTCAAGTCTAAACACTCCGAACACATGTTCATTCATCCCCCTCCTCCTCGAAATACGCAGAGAGAGATACATTGTCTCCCACTTTTATACTTTTATATCCACTACTACTACTGCACATAAATACCTACTACATCCATTTCCAGTTGTCAGGTTGGCCGGCTCGGCAGAGTACAAAAAAAAATTCTTTCAGAAGTGAAAACGTAAATTATTTTTTTGCTCCTTTTCCACATCGCACCCCTTTCCCCTCCGTATTTCATGTTTAGAATGCGTAATTAAAAAGTTGTCTTTTGCTCTAAATTACCCTGGGATTGGGCCTTTCATCACGGCTACACCACATGAATAACATTAGCCGCACTTCCGCAGGGGAAACTTGTCAACTTCATTATGTGTAAACCTTTCTCGTAAAGAAATAAAATAAAATGAAACTTTTTGAGCGTGACCAGGTACACAACACACTTGGCTGGCATCACTGTGCTCTGTGTTCGTGTCTGTGTGTATGCATGGAAAACAGGACCAGAAACAACGACGTGACATGTTTACATGTATATAAACCCCTCAAGATCCGTCTTCCCACTTGTTTTTATCCCCCGTGACCGTGAATCTAACAGAGAAATCAAAGATGCCCAATAAAAATCGACTTCGACTGCATTCTAAAAGTCTGCTTTATTGCTTTGTTTGACTGCAGACAAACCAAATTTGTGAGTTGGGAAGGAGGAAACAAGCATTCTCCTAAACACACTGTTTTTTTTTATTACCACCATGAAACCACTTGCTCCTAAAAGAGATCTCTTTGAGTCACTTACTTACTCAATGTAGTGAAGAAAAAATGTCATTAAGAGCATTTCGCTCATCATTCCATTGCACTACTGTCTGAGTCAGCCAGTCTTCTTGCTCTTTGCCCATTTTCTCAATGTTAAATTCCTCAAATAATGAGCAATCACCGACCTAAATTCTTGGATCGAATGTCAGAAACTCCTGACTGACTTCTCCCATTGCAAATCATCAAATGAAGTGGATCCGCGGCGTATATACACCCAGAAGTAATCCATAAATAAAAGGGAAACACAAGTGAGAAATGTTTAACAATCTATAATAATAGAAAAACATTTGGGAAAAATACCAAACACGCTCTATACGTTAAAATCCTTTTCACTTCACAGCTCACAGCTCGTCTTGTGTTTAGCCTTGTTGGTATACATTTTTCTTTCTTCCAAATAATAATCTAATATGTTGTAATGTAGTGTCTTGCAAAGTTTTTTTTCTCGCTCTTGCCGTGTTTTTATGTTGCAATACGAATCAGTCCAATTTTTTAAGCCCTCTTGAGCGAACGACGTACGTACGTACACGACCTAAGAATATGCATTTTGGCATTGCTTCCTTTGAGGAAAAAAAATCAGCATCGAGAATGTGTGTACTCCTAATGTATTCACTTCATGACTAATAGTACACAAAATATAAAATGCTCCGTATTATACCCACGACATAGCTTGTTTAAGGAGCACATGTAGAAATCCGAGAGAGATGTTGGAAAAAAATGTCTTTTTGAAAAAGGGGGAGAGCTACTTGAATTCATGAGATTACATTGCGGCAAGAAGGTCCATTTACAAGGAGAAAAATAACATGTACCCAAACCTCCACGCTTGTTTTCCCAACCAAGCTCCAGTCGCATATGACTTACTTTTAGTTAGCTAGCTTTCTCTTTTTGTCTTTGTTTCCTTCTTGTACCGCTGCTGTCTCGGCTTCCTCTGTTCTCTCTTGCTCCCTTTTATTTCGCGGATTTTCCTTTTTCTTAGAGTAAAACTTAAATGTAAACGTTACTTAAGGGAGTACACATCCAAAGTCATAAATTGACTCTCGCATATCCGTCCTTGGAATTACATATGAATACTGTTCCGCGCGGGGTTCCCCCATGTTATTTACTTTTCCCCGTTCATCTTGATATTTTTTACGAGAGAGTGCCGGAAACCAAAGTACTTATTAATCTTAGGTAATGAACTAATTTAAAATGTTTCAAATATACCTTCCAACAACAGTTTTTTTTATCTCACGGTGGCACTCTACTTGACTCTACTACTTTCTGTCTGTGGACGGTTGGAATTTTTAAAGAGGAAATCGCATTGCGATGAAAAGCAGGGAAATATGCGAGGGCAGTTGGAATAAGTACTTTCAGACAATAACATGTTGTGACATGCATCCTCGAGAAAATTCCTTTGTGGATTCATGCTACATTACACATGTGGCAAGTCAAAAGGATCACCAACGGCCTAAGTTGACTTTTACAGGACAAACAAAGAAATGCAGACAGGCATTCCGAAAATCTCGGTTAGTGTGGAGTGGATCTATATATTTATATATATATACTTGTTGTTTAAGTATGAAATGACACGGTGTTAAGCTCTCCTCTCTCATCATCGTCATCATAACCAAGCGCCTTTTCCCAACTTCCCTAGCCAGCAACTCAGCCGTGCACTCAAAGTTGTACACATAAGTTGCCCCTAAATGTACAAGTGGACTTTCAAACAGAGTACATTATAAATATGTAGTAGTGGGTATACTTCATGGAAGAGAGTTTTTTTTGTAGGAACCATTCACGTTTTGTTTGTATCAAACAACAAAATTCAACAGAGGAACACAAATAGGTTTCCGTGAGCCGGAGAAAGTCCTAGTGTCTCTGGGCCCATGCTGCTACTCAGTAATTCACAAACAGATACAAAAAAAATATCTTTTTTTTGCTCTGTGAAATAAGCAACGAAAACAAAGTCGGCATTGGTGTACGTAGTACACACATAAAAATCCATGTGGTCTCTGTAAATATTAGTTAGGTTGGGAATGGGCTGCATAATAAGGTTGTGTGTAGTATAGGAAAAGTGAAGCCACCACACGTTTCATTCCTTTTGCTTTGATTTCCCTGTGATTGTGATAAATTTCCCTTTTTCTCATTTAATGATGCGTACTTAGTCATTCCTCCTGTAAACTGGGTTGTGTCTGGTCTAGATAATTTTTTTGGTGTTAAAACGAGNAAGAATAACATTATTTTCTCTATCTTCTTTGTATCCCAAATTCCGTTTTACACTCATTCTCCTGATTTTTTTATATCCCATATCAACTCGCAAAACTCTCAAGTTATATTTGCCAAGAAGGACGCGGAGACGAGATAAGTTTTAAAAAACGAACGTTTTTTTAGCACGGAAAAGCAGGGAAACTCACGGAGAAATGAAAAGTCGCCCTGTTCCCCACTCACCCTGTTCATGCTAGCCGTCGTATCCCATCAGCAAAAAAAAAGCCAATTTCTGCGACTTCTTTGATAATAGTGTCCCTTAAATGCAAAGATGCATAAGGACATGACATGCATACAAAAAAGGGAGGACAGGGTAGTTTCGGACTTTTCACCCACTCAAATGAGACCTACGCTACAATAGAGTTTGTTTCGGGGAGAAAGCCACGAAAACCAACAACCACAAAAACAGACAATATTACTTTCTATGGAAATTGTTGAGAAGAAGCAGTTTTCTAACTAGGTTCCCCTTTTCCGATCCAAATGTCCCCTTTCCATTTCCCAGCATGTGGAAAGAAGAAGAGATTGGGTGAAGTATGAACCGGTTGTGTCACTATCTGCCGGAGAGAATATATATATTTTTCTAGGGGATTGCACAGTAGTGCTGGTGGCGATGCGGCAGCTGATGTTATTACGATATAGAGAGTCCCAAAAAACGAGTTAATATTACTAGGTTAAATGTGTTTTGGAACGGTGGTATAGTCTACCACCGAGTACTTTAACGAGATTAACATGATCCTAAATATTCATGCAAACTATTTTCATGCTATGTGTTGGGATTTTCTAAGAAGAGACGGAAAAAATCGGAGGAAAAAAGATCGGCACATTTGCACATGTCTTGTTTCACCATTATTGTGGAACATGAGCCATTTCACACGCTTCCTCCAAAAAAAAATTACATATGTAGTCTATAATATATACACCCGCAAATTCTGTCTCGATTCGGGTTTTTTCACATTCTTCTCATCATCATGATGTGGTGGAAAAACGGTGTTGATAGTCAAAGTGTGGAATAACCGGATGATGAGGATGACGCTGAGGTGGCTTTTAGTATAAAAACAAAGTTTTTCCCCCTCTCTGTATTTACTCTGAAAGAGGTGCTTTTCCCGAGATGGGTTCATTTTCCGAGAGATAATGTCGGTGTTTCTGGGTGGATTATGGATCATCATTGGATCCTCTATCGGGCTGTTTACCATATCTCTCTGGTGTGAAAACGGCTTAGGAGGAGAGCACACAAGAGAGCCAAGGACCATAACGCTCTCCGGTATCATCATAGACTATCACCCCCGACAAGAGAGAACCGGGCATGTGTGTGATCTATGTAAACATTGCTTTCCGCTGTGGATATTGTATATCAGGATCACGTCCTGGGCAAGCAACGCAGTCAGTCAAGTAGTAAGTCAGAGTCAAGGAAGCAGTAGAAAAAAAAGAGTAGGGATATAGAGGAGCAGTCAACCATCACCGGGCAGCACCCACCGCACCACACCACCAGCACCACCGCCACCGCCACTATGGAATAACTTTTGGAAAAACAACTTTTTTTAGGTACTCTCAGCCTCAGCGGAAAATATAGGGTAAAGGGGGAAACAACGTGTTCAGGTTCATTCAAGGAAATAAGTACACAACAAGAGTCCGTTTCCGTTTTCCGACTCAAACTCCTTTTTTTCTGGCGACTGGGTGATCATCATCTCGATATGATGATATGATTACGTGGCACGCGGGCCCCGAAGATACCGGCAGCGGTGCGGGTGCGTGTTTACAGCATTTTTGTCTTCTTTCGTTAGATTTTTGTAGGTATACACAAGTGGAGGAGAAACCTACAAAGTGGAGATGTAGGAGACAGATGAGCTAGCAAATTTGCCAGTTTACATCATCAGCGTTATGAAATGCATAGATAAACTATATTCCATCGCAGTAGGTAGGCATCCATCCATCTCGTTATATTATATACCCACTTTTTTTAACATCCTGGCTGAGTGAGTTACTCGTTGACTAAGTATCTGTCTTTCTCGATATATCGGGCAAGAAAAAAAAAGAAAATCGTCTTCGTGGGTGATGTTCACGATCCTGTTGTTTGAGGAGATGGAGCACATGTGTACGGTTTTACGTACTGTTTTGTATACATTTCCATTTTTACGTGGGGATGTCTGTCTGCTGCTGCCGAGAAATCAGAGTTTTGTAGGTAGGGGGGTATAATATGTATCTCGTGGCGTGGCCCACTCTTGTATATTATACTTGGTTGGACTCATCTGTATATATTACGTTGGACGTAATAAGAGTTGCCATTTCGCTAAACTGATTTCTTTTCTGGCTGCTCGCCTAAGACGGGTATATGTATGCATGTGTGTAATCTAATGTTATGACGATTTCCCTTTTCTCTCTCTCCCCGTCTCTCTCTCTCTCTGTCTCTCTGAAAATGCCATCCGACGACGACTAGAGTGCTAGCTTGGGCTGGGGAGGAGAAGAAGAAGAAGAGGGGACTGTTTAGTAAAAATTTTCTCTCTCTGTTTCCTTCGGTTTTCGGAGTACGGATGGATGGACAGGAAAGTAAAGTACATGTGTATTATTATGAGCATGCATGCATGCATGAGGATGACAGTGGTGGTGGCTTGTTTTGGTGGCGGTGGTTGACGGAGCTTGTGTACATATAAAAACGAAACACAATTTTTATAGAGTGATATTGGTGAGTCGGCAGTCGGGGAAGGAGCACCAGTCAGCAGACTGACTGAGAAAGACTTGTTTCCATCTTTAAGATCCAGATATATCGAAAAAATGGTTTTGCTTACTAGTTACAATTTGGAGCTAGGGTTTCTTTTCGGGCCGGGAGCTCAGAATTTATGCATGCACACATATAGGTCACAAGAGTTGGCTAACCTTTTGGCACAGCTCCATTCATAGCTCATCTCTCCTCTTTTTCTACAATTTACAAAGCCTTCTGTTTTGGCCTGCTGCTGCAGGTTTTTTCCCCTCTATCAACACTAACACACAGAGCCAGAGTAAGCACTCCTCTTCTTCTGTCTTTGTAGTCTTTGTGAAGTTTAAGTAGTAACAAGAAAATGACGACAAGTCCTATGTATTACAACTTTTCCTAATAGTCCTCCTTGTTGTGTGTGTAGTCAGTGAGAAAAAGGGAGAGTAAGTCAGTCACTCACTCAGTTAGTTAACTTACGGCCTTTTCCCCCCTTATATTATTATTCTCGATCTGATGCTATTGCTATTCTACCATCCATATTAGACGTACACACTGCATGCACACTCTGCCTCTGCCTCTGTGGATAGCTACAACTTTTTTGTCTGTTATTTTCTCTTTTTTTGTATATTTATTTATGTATTATTTGCGAAATGTCTGCCTTTGTGTTTTGGCCGTCTGCGAGGGAGAGACGACGGAGAGATGAGATAACTACAATTAGAATTGTTGTTTTGCTTATGCCATATCCTATTATATTTTGCTGGCTTCCTTGCTCTTGAATTTTCTCCCGGCTCGCTCTCGAGTTTTGCAATTTTGCGGGGAGATGGATAGCGAGTTTATTAGACTTCATATATGGGATCTTTGGTCCCAAACTGGAAGAATCATAGTCATCAGTCACTCATGCAGAATCTCAAACTTTTTTTTAACAATACACTTTCCTCGCTGCATTTTCAACTATTGAGAGTTGCTCTTTGCCTTTTAGCGAGAAAAAAAATAAGAGCATTTGATAAAGAGGAAATGATCTCCCTTTTACAAGTTTTGCTTCGCTACACGCATTATGGTTGTCGCATTTCCCGTTCCTCTTGTAATTTTTCGACAAGACTTGTTGGGATTGGAATCTAGGCAGATCTATCGTCTTCCGAAGTACTTTCATACATTACATTAGACAATCAGCTAATAAATTACTTGAGCGCTTGGCTAACAACACATAGAATATATCAGCAAGTATAAATGTAACGTTTATTCACGGGATGCTAGTTCCCCCGTCTTCTTCTTCGTCTTCGTCGTGTGTGTCTAAGGGATATATACTTTTCATCTAATATCACTTTTTTTTTCTTCTTCTTCTTCGTCTTGTGTGAGCCGCACTCCTCGGAACACATTGTCCTCGGAGAGAAGATTTTCCCGTTTGGAGCAGGCAGCGTTGGAGTCAGAAGTTGTGTTAGTTTACATAGATATACATTTTTAGTATTTCTCCCGAGCTTTGTTTTTTCTTTTTCGCTCTGCTCCGCTGCTCCTGCTTATGCTGAGCTTTAATTCATTTGTACTTTGCCGTGATTACTGCTGTTGTCTTTCTTGTCGCCCTCGAAAAAGTCAACTTTAAGAAGAAGAGTTCAAGCCGTCTCTCACGAGTCAGTAAGTAACTGGCTCAAAAAATGGCTTTGCAATAGTTTGAACACTGGTTTATTATGAACGTATAACGTAACTGACTTTTTCCGTTTCTCTTCTGAGAACGGAACGAACGGAGACAACAAGAGATTACAACTTGTTCCTTAATGGTGGTGGAGAGTCATTATATACTATTTTCCCTTGTGAATGTCGTAGATTTTGCTGGTTTTAAAAAGAAAAAAAGAAGACTATACAGACTAAAATGCATATGTTTTTTCAGTCAGATTACACGTTTTCCTTTTTCTCTTGACTCTTTTTCATTTCACGATGGCTGAATTGGAGAAACTGGATTTATGCTGTGCTCAACTATTAAAACAGTTTGTTTTTATGGATTGAAAACCGAGTTGGAGGAAGCCAAGCGGAAAACAGTTTTATTTTTTATTTTTCCTCCTCTCAAATCCGTCATTATGCCAATTCGTCGACGAAAGAAATTCCTCATAAGATTACAACTTCCTTATCTCCTCATTTATCCACAGAGCACACAATCTCTCGTAGTCAGTTTGGAAATGATTGTGTATTTAATTGCTTGGCTTGGGCTCGACAAAAAAAAACGAAACATTCTTGGTAATCATCCTATATATTCCTGTACCTGAAGCATTAACCAATTTCTGAAATTCCAACTGTGTACTATACCCCATTATCCCCTTTGACTAATTACGTGTATATCTCCACGTGCGTAACATTTTCTCTCAAAACTTCATCACTCAATTCCTCATAAGATTACAACTTCCTTATCTCCTCATTTATCCACAGAGCACACAATCTCTCGTAGTCAGTTTGGAAATGATTGTGTATTTAATTGCTTGGCTTGGGCTCGACAAAAAAACGAAACATTCTTGGTAATCATCCTATATATTCCTATACCTGAAGCATTAACCAATTTCTGAAATTCCAACTGTGTGCTATACCCCATTATCTCCTTTGACTAATTACGTGTATATCTCCACGTGCGTAACATTTTCTCTCAAAACTTCATCACTCGACTCCCTTCTTCGTACCACATTCGTTTTTTGGAGAGCGGAAACGAACAGAAATGAGGAGATAAAATATCTAATAAAAAAAGTGTACACGCTTGATTAAACCCTTTAACGCAATCCCAATATCTTTTCGCGCTGTTGAGGTAGTGCCATCAAAGATGATGGCAATTAATTGGAACGGCTATATAACGGCTCCCTGTGTAGATATACCACTTGCCGCAACTCGCTCCCTGAGTGGGTGAGAAATCATAATATTTTATTGCAATTCCCATAACTTTTCCGACAGATTTCTCACTTGGAGTGGGCAGTACAAGGTACTCAAACGAAAACGAAAGCCAACTGTCAGATTGGGTGTTTTTTAAGAAAAAAGTACCTTACTTTTACTATCTCGGCTGACTCGGCTACATCCTTAAACAAAGGTGGCTACTTCTGATATTATTATCCCCTTTTTATTCACTCCTCCAATTTCTCACTCCTTGCGTATCTTTTTTGAGACATCTCACTTTTAAGCGTACACGAGGAGGAATACATTGAAAATGTCATATTTCATATTGTGCCAAAGACTAGATAAATCCTTAGAGCATGGCATTAGCATAAATCACAAGGGATTTCCTCGTTTATGTGTAATAGTGATCATGATGATGATGCATCAAACAAGTCAAGTGAGAAAAAAACCTCATGTTTCGTTTCATCCTCTTTTTTTCGTAATGCAAACCCCGTATATACCAACAACCAACCCCGACCACTTCATCCACACATTATGAAATATAGGGAACAACAAAGTATATAAATAAAGACATCTGATACACATGCGACACACATAAATAAAAAAACGGAATTTTCCTCAAGTAAAACTGATACTATAGAATAATAAACAGTGTTTTCTTCACACTACTGAAGGTAAGTGAGTGCCATCCGAAAAAAAAGTTAAACATTGGCCAGATTCATTCTCTCATTTGATATGAATGCAGTGTAAAACCGGGGAAGAGAGAGAGAGAGAGAGAGAGGGAGTGTGTGTGTGTGTATGTGTGTATCTCCATTTTTTTAAAAAAGGAAATCCCTCGGGTTTTTCACCACATTCTCCCTCGAGACTTACATGTTATGCTTTTTTTCCTTACCGCATGATATGATAAAGTGCTCTTGTGCTTGAAAAGTAGAACACTAAAACAAGTCAAGTCTCCAGAAAAAAGGACTGTTGACATTTTGGATTCTTACCCTTGGTGAACTTCCATAAAATTTGTAGCTTCCTAGAGCCCACATAGAAAACCATGTAGGACATAATACCCAGTGTTTTTGGGACGTACCAGATTTCCACCACAGCATTGCTCCCCACACTACCACCACCACCACCACCAACCACCACACAAAGACAGTGTCACTGCTTTTTCCTTCTGGAGAATGTGGGGCTTTGGCTCAAGGGGAAAAAAATCGGGGTAAATGATATGAATTCTTATATGTGTCTCCTCTCTCTCTCTCTCTCTCCCTCTCTCTCTAGTTGGCCCTGCTTTGGCTCAACGAGTAAAAAGTAAAGCTCGACGAAGCAAAAGCAAAAGTGTTTTCTGGCAGCAGTCAGGCATTGCATTAAAAACATTGCGTTGCATTCATTGAGGAGAGAAGGAAAAGGAAAATTTTAGCCGTCGTTTTAGGTATATTACGACTTTCCCTTTTGGGCTGTCACAGAACAGAGCTATATGTGCAATAGTAGTAGTAGTTGTTGTAGCAGCAGCAGAGCTATTGGGCTCTGGCTCTCTATATTCTGCACTTCCAACTTCTTCTTCTTACAGACACTTAAGACGTTTGACTTCATCTTGTTTCTCAAGTGGGGATAGAGATAGAGAGAGGGGAAAAAATGTTTGTGTGCATTCGTGCCACGAGAAAATCGTCAAGATCATCCGGTTAGACAATTTTTAAGTTGACTCGTTTCATTGACAGAAATGTTTTGCTCAATTTATCCCTGCACATGGCACTCATTCGAGGAAATATACTCCCTCACAAAAACAGTACGTATAATGCATAATAATAATATTGAAAGGGGGAAAAAAGGAAATCTTTGAGAGCCAACTGCGGTTCCCCGGTATTTATGCAACCGTTATGGAAATACATATGCTGATGTGATTATCTTGTGTGAATCTCTGTTGAGATATTTGTAGTATGCCTCATTTCCTATGGATGGGTATAAAAAAGTTGGAAAAATAAGGATAGAATAACATGCAGTTTTCCAAATGAACATGACAGGCAGGAGTAGGAAATGGGCAGGAATTTTAATGACTTGAGGAGTCAGGTCAATAATATACGTGCATTTGGAAAGAAAATAAACTGCAAACAGGACTTTTTTCTGTCGTGGTTTATCTTTAAAAACCGAATTGGACGTGATTATATATACCGTTGCATTTTCGGATTGCATACGGGCCTTTTAAACAGCTCGTAATAATTGTGGCAATAAACTCATCGTCCGTGCAGCTGGTTTTAGTGCTTGTACTATTTACGGGAGAGATTTTGCAGAAATGTGTTTAAAGTGCATTTTGCTCAATTGATGAATGCATTCATGCCCACTGACATTTCGACGAACAAGTCGGTTTCCTGTTGGAAAGAAAAAAAATACTTTTTGGCTCTCACGTGTCCATATATGTCTAGTACAGTACAGACATAATCAGCATAATGTTGGTGTTGTATACCGGAATTAATAGGTCATAAAAGGGGTTGTTATGATTCTGTAAATAGATATTTATGATACGGTTGTACATCCAAAGGGGAGCGTTAATGTGTGAAGTTAAGAGACTGTTGTCGTCACGTCCTCACTTAAAAAAGGGGAAGGGGAAAAGTTGCAGAAAGGATTTCACACAAAAAGAAAGTGTTGGAGAGAAGTGTGGAATAAAAAGGGAGAATTAAGAGGGAAGGGAAATGTTTGGAGAAAATGGGGAAGTAAAAAGAAAGAAAAAAGAAAAGAGAGAGCAAGTCTGCGTGGGTGAAGTGGATTGGAGTGAGTTGTTTTACACGCCGGCTGGCTGGGTGTCTGTCTATGTGTCTGACAACTAAAAGTGGCTCTAGTGTTTTTTTTACTTTCTCGGTGTTTGTGTGTCCACAGGCAATTTTATTCTACATTCCGAGGTGGCTATGGAAAAATTGGGAGGGAGGCAAGATCCAGGCCCTCATGATGGATCTAGATGTGGGCATCATCCCCGACATGGAGAAGAAGCAGAAGAAGAAGCTTCTCGTAGACTATCTTCATGACAATATCAGACAGCACAACTGGTGGGCATACAGATACTTTTTCTGTGAATTATTGGCCCTTGGGAATGTCGTCGGTAAGTCGGGTGGATTTACATTCAATTTGGGTGTAATTTTTTTAGCTTGGGTTTTGTGCAGTACGAATAAGGGTGGGTTAGAGATTTTTTTCGTGATCGTGGCAGAAGCTAAGTTTAGCGCCTTTCCCAGTTTGCATTTTAATACTATAAACTAAGTGTGCATAGGTTGTAGCATTGCCAATTCGCAAAAGGTTTTATAAAATGATGATGGTGGTGATTGTTGCAATTCACAGGCCAGATGTTCCTGATGGACAAATTCTTTGAGGGAGAGTTCCTCGACTTTGGCATCAAAGTACTCCGTCTTTCAGAAGAGGATGAGGATAGAAGGGTGGACCCAATGATAAAAATATTTCCTCGCATGACCAAATGTATTTTTCGCAAAGGAGGTCCGTCCATGAACATTGAGACCCATGACGCACTCTGCATCCTCCCGCTAAATGTTGTCAACGAGAAAATTTACATATTCCTGTGGTTTTGGTTCCTTGTGTTGGGCTTCCTCTCCTCCCTCACAATATGTTACCGATTTGTAGTGTTCGTCTCCCCCAGAATACGAGGGTTCATTCTAGGTTCCCGATTTCGTCTTCTAAGTCCAGATGTGATTCAAACTATAGTCAAAAAATCTCGTCTCGGTGATTGGTTCCTATTCTACATGCTGGGACAAAACATTGATTCCATCATTTTCAAAGTAAGTTTTTATAAACCACCTCCTCCTCCGCATGCTCAACTGCTCTCAAGCTTTCAATATAAGCTCATCATTCCCATAAAAATACCGAAACAAAAATACCCTTCCAAGAAGAAAAACACAAAAATTTTCCCGCAAGCCAATCTCGTTTCCGTTCGTTCATCAGTCTCTCGCCAATCGTTCCCATTACCGGTTTTTTTTCATTCATAAAACTTGCACCCGTATTCGTGAATCAGAAAGAATTAGTTTACTTTTCATGACATTAGGCACATTCCAAAATTTCAATGTTGATGTGCACCACTCCACATCCTCAGAGAACAGACTGTTGGCTTGTTTTCTCAGCCAACTCA
>JAANSN010002526.1:0-23476 GCA_036850665.1 Dicranocentrus wangi
CTGCTGATTGCAGTTCACATTACGTATTCCCTCCACATTCCCTCTGAGACTGCCTATGCTAACACATAATTAATTTTTGCGAGATTAGACAATCAATCATAGAACGGTAACAATATTATTTATTTTTCTATTGTTGTGCCTACATTATGCTTATCCTTGATTCCTTTAAGTACACCTGTTTCCCAATGCACTTTTTGCACATTTCATGTACCTTTTTTCGTTCATCCAAAAAATATCAACATCTCTCTCTCTCTCTCTCTCTCTCTTTTATATCTTTTTACTTAAAAAATTCGTGAGAAATCAACCATATTATCAAAGTTATAAAATAAAATGAAAACATGCGTACTCATAGCCATTATAACTGCCACGACCAGACTATATACACCATACTACCCAACTTACAACCTGTACTACAAAAATATATTATATAATTGTTCATCTTGAACTGTGCTTCGTCAACCGTGTCAACTGAAAAGAGAATGATTTTCTGTACTCACAGTATAAGTACGCGCTCTGCGAAGAACTCCTCTTTTTTGCTCACTTTGGTACGCAATTTTTTCCCCTTTTTAGTTGCATAATCAAAGTAAATCGAAAAATTGGAAATGGGCTCAGAAGAAGAAGGCAAAAAATGAAAGGCAGCAGCTGGGATTTGAAGAGTTGTGACGTTTTAAAGAGTAAACTATCCCGCAGGGAATTTGTAACAGTGACAAAAAAGGTTGTTGCTCTTGTGACAAAGAAAATTGGTAAGGCAAAAACTAGCTGTGTGGTGCGTGTCACAGGGGCATACACACTATTTTTATTGTGCTCACCCAACCCATTGTCACTTTCAAATTACTCAATTTAGCTTGCCTCAAACAAATATGTAATCCCTGGGTGAAAACAACAAGACTCAAACCTGAAAGATGAGATGATTTTGTTTTTAGGCGGAGTGGTGAAGAAAAAACGCACATTTTTGTTAAAGGAAAATTAGGAAAATCCTGCAAAATTTTGTAATCATCGCATCCTCTCGATTATTGCCTTGCGCAACTCTGTTTATTATTCCGTGCCATATGGTATTCAAGGTCTGGCTTAATGCTGCTGCTGTACTGCAAAGATTCTGACTGGAGAGATATCCCTGGAGTGCAGCGGAGCTGGAAGCTCGTCAGTTTATATTTTCTCACAGGTACACAACGTTTTCATTTTGGTGCATTGCACTATGCGCGCGGCAGAAATAAGGAAGTAGTTTCATAATCCCAGCCAGATCATTATTATGCAAGCTCTCTCAAAAGCTCCGTTTTTCTCACACTACAAGTTTATGCAAAATATGGAATTACGGCTATACAGGAGTGACGAGCGAGAGCGAGAATCGAATCGTGGTGAGAATGAGGGTTTTAATTGGTGCCACTTTGTATCACTGCATGCAGTTTTTTCATTATTCCACCTGGTCAAGAATTGGAGAAGACAGCCGTGGCGTATTTGAGCCTAAATGATTTTTCGCTTCCGTGTGCTACTCACACTAGTCTCGCTCGTTACGGGTGGCCGGCAGTGAAACACTCTTATTTTTTTTAGAGATTTTTGGTAGTATAAAGTGTGCACTCTCCACTCCACTGCGCATCCATCCCAGCCGTGGATGACAAGCCGTGTGGATTTTTTTATGCCGAAAGTACGTTGTAAACACCATGTTCGCAATATTGTTTGTGAACAAAAAGAAAATGTGATAAAAAATACAAAATGTGGTTTATGGCCATGTTTATAGTACACAACATATGCTCACAAATTATCCTCATCAACAAACTACATCCTTAGTCAACTGCTGCGCTGTGCTGCACGCTGCTTCTCACAAAAAATGAAAAATTTTCTTTAGGAGTGAGTGTAAAGCGAGCGGAGGAGAGCTGGTAACAAGCAAAAGGTTTAATTGAGCTTGAAAGCCCATTTCGAGAGAGAAGAAAAAGACAATCCTTTTGTTTTTCAATCAGAGTGTGAACCTGTATTTTGGCTGAATTGCATAATATTAATTATGCGGCCCACCTACCTCCTCGCTAATTAGTGGAGGGCACACAAAGGATCACAAAGTATATGAGCAAACTCGTGCAAGAGCATGGGGAGGAAGGCTTTTGTCCAAAAACTCACGAAACTCATTTCAACTCAGAATACATGCTATATACTATATATATATACTATATACTATATATATACTAACTAGGTTTTTTCCCTAAAAAAGAAAAATCGTGAGGTGACACTCATGTAATGTATGAGTGAATAATGTAGTTCAGTGTGTGTATTTCCTGGAAAACGAGAGCGAAATTGGTTTTGTGAAATAAAGGGAACAAAATAGGTGAATACTTTTTTTTGCTTTTTCCCACGGTTTTAAATCATTTTGAAGTATCATTTCGCATTTCGCTCAGTAGGGCCATATATGCATGTTAACATTCCCGAGCATATTTCATGAAATGGTTGAAACATATTGTGATTCCAAATCCCCACCCACACATTACGAGAGAGAAGGACCATCATTTTGATTTTGCTTTTGACGAGGGATCGCTCGTTTATTAGGGAGCTCTTTTGGCGTGGGTGAACGAACACTCGTTCGCAAGCTGGTTCCCACTTGGTTATTTTTACCGAACGACGCCTTAAAATAAGTAGCACATTTGTAAAACATTCATGTTTTCGCTTCTCTGTGTCTCTAGCTAAAACGGTACATAATGATATTACAAGCAAAAAAAAGCAGTGTCTTCCTGTGATTCGAGATCGACTGAAGATTGCACAATCCTCCATTGTTCCTCCATGCATCCTCCACTAAAAACACACTCTTGATTTTGTTCGTAGGCTTCCTATTATGCTTCCTCCACTCCACTCCACACACCCAGTGCATTTCATGATTTTTTTCTTATAGTCTGCCTGCTCGACCTTTCTAGTCCCCAATAACTCGAGCAGAGCAGAGTGTTGTTGTCAGTTTGGTGAATCCGACCTACGCACCAAATTTCCATTTCTTTCCACATGTTGGCAACAAGTAGGCCAACTTGCGAGCAGCGCAAAGAAAATGGTCTTGACGGAAGTGATGGATGGATGGGATATGTGATGTGTGGGGGAAAATCAATCGCAAAAATTGTAGTCGCTGCAAACCGTAATGCAAACTCCGCAACTCGTCTCTTCTCCCAACTTTCATTTCACTTTCCGTCAAAATTTATGTATATTTAAAGTACAAGAGGCTAACCTTGACGGGAGGGAGATGATGGGGATTTGTCAATAATAAATCATACCCTGTCCCTGTTTACGTACACATTGTAGAGCAACTTTTTTTTGGGAAGTGGCTTTTGTGGCAAAAGTGGATCCACTAGCTGACTTTTTTGATGACACGCCTGCACCAAAGTCCCATGCATTTTATTGAATAATTACTATACTTTTTTCTCTTTGAGGCGAGAGCAACGTGTAGTGAGTGTAGTCGCAGCGCAGCCACTTTCCAAGACAGGTGTTCACTTGAGGGAGATTCTGATATTGAGATGCTGAAGACGAATTGCATCTTCTGTCTATTATTATTGCATAAAAAGACGGGTTCCTCCCTGCTCAAAATGCTCAAGTCAACAAGGCGCAGCGGATAAATAATAAAAATCTGGTTTACCTTTTCAAAAGAAAAAACAGAGCATTTTTTCTCTGATTTGCAACATCCAACCCAAAGAAAGAACCAAAAACAACGTGGACTGCTCTGCTGTATAATAGCACTTATTACGTAAGGCTGAGAGGCTTTAACAGCTTAAGAATAAGCTTAGCATTTCAATTTCAAGAAAAGTACATGATATAGTCTACCTACCCAGTTTTGAGCCAGTGGCAACAATTTAATGATTTTACAGCTTTGTATTTTGTTTCACATGTCCCCAGTCCGTCCACTACTAATTGCTAAAAATGAGTGCCCATTATCAGTCCATTTTGTTGATTGAATGTAATGCGATTTTTGCCTGCCTGCTTGCTTGCTTACTTCCCAGAACGAGTAGCCTTGTTGTAGCCACCTCTCTGTGGAGACCCGGTTATTTTGGTGGTCAGTAGGAAAATCACATTTTTCAAAAAATGTGCACTCCGCCCAACAAAAATGGGAAGGTTTATTTTGTGCTCAAGGTCACTACCAAACCCAAAAAAGACGTGATCCTCCTGTAAACAAAGTGTCAGACTCGGTGTGTGTTGTGTTTACATGAGATCATAGCTTCGCCTTTCATCATCGAGATCAAAATATCATCCAGTTAGAAAGAAAAAGATGGCAGTAGGGAAAAGCCTAGAAACCTGGTACACATCATCATTCCCATCATCATCATCATCTTCCTTGTCTCTCCAACTCCAAATACCTAAATCTTGTTTGCATCACGTTCCCTTCAAATTTTTCAACACTGGTTTTACACGTATGTATATTGTCCTTGCTAAACCTGGGATGTACTCCGCTTCTCTAAAATTGTCCACAAGGGACATAATACGACAGGGTTGTTTGTCCAGTTTTACTCCTCAAAATCCAATGTCATCAGTCAGATCCCTTTCTATCCACATGTAGTTTTTGGGAAAAGGTCAAATCCCGGTGTGGTGGTAGGTGGTGCTGCGGAGACCAAGGGGAAATGTATATGGCATTGAAAATTCATATTTCTATACCCCAGACAAAAGGTCAACGTCTGCTCATACTTCACTCTTTCCTTCGCCAGCTGATACCCCTGACCATGAAAACCTCACCGACAAATGTCCACGTACGTACGACTGTTCCATTGTTGACACTAATTCATTTTCAATTTATCACTATATCGATCTGTCGACTATGACCATGGGCCATGGGCCGGTAGGGATGGACGAGGGACACAAGTAATTTTTTGTTTACCAGAAGCTCAACAAATACGAGATATATGGAACAAAAAAATGTATGTATGCAAAAAATTGAATCAATAAGGGAATCCCAATATTCGCCAATATACGTTTTGCAACTTATGTCTGCAGACTGTGTGGAGTGGAGGGGGAGCCGCATGAGAGAGGAAAAATCGTGGAAGCCTTGCCGAGTATTTTTGTCGTTAACCTGTCAAAGTCAAAAAATAAGTCGCCATTTACGCACTTGGCGTAAGTAAAGTAAGCCTAATATTCCCAGTTTCATGTATCAATCGCAGCCCCAGAGACGTGGTCACGTGTGCAAAAACCAAAACAGGATCTCAGACATGTCATATTGGCCAAGAAATAAAGTCGTATTTCATTCTTTTGCATTATTCCCACTGTCAAACTGGTCATGACTGAATTGAAAGAATTCCTTTTTGATACGTGCGTAAAACTAAATGAATTCGATACAACACACACTCGTGTTTTTATATTTATCATCCAGAACGAGCTCGAGCAAGAAAAAAAAAGATTGGTTTTATCGCTCAAAAAATCTCATAATTTGCCAACTGATTGGAATTAAATTTTGTTGATTGCTGGTTTTGGCTCTGCCAAAGCGGATCAACTTGTTAAATGCGTACCACCACACCAGGAACTAAAATAAGTCTCGAGAGCGACTCGACGATTGATTTACGAGCTGGTGAAACAATTTCCAAAATTTTTATTTCTTGGTTTGCGCTGTCGTAAAAATGTTTATGTTTTTCTGTTGGGATGTTGGGAAAACAAAAAGCAAGGAGACCCAGCCCACCAAAAAGGGGCTGAATCCAACAGGGTTTTCGAGATGATAGGATAGGATGATATTATTTGGATGGATGTGAGAGGAATTAGGATTAAAAACATTGTTATTCTTGAAGATGGAAAAGATAGGCCCATTTAAATGCAACCTTTTTGAGTGAAACTGGCTCATTGTTTGCTTGGCCACAAGAGCGAACTGATGATGATGTTGATGAGATTGCGATCGCACATTGAGAATTGTAAACCAATAAAAAAACGTCGATAGAAGTGTAATAATGAAAACGAGAAGGAGACTCGAGAAGAGCCTATATGCCTATCCCAAAACTTTAAGGGTATATAGGATCCCATGCATTTTTTTGTTAATTCGCCTTTTTATTGATGTCATTAAAGGTCTAAAAGGCTGCACTGGATTACCATCTGTTTTTTATTCCGCCTTTGCCATTTAATATGGAATACATTTACATTTAGCGAAAAACCAAGCTGACAAGGATTGAGGAATTCCGTGTGTGTGCTCCTCCACCACAAACCAAACCAATCTCATTTCAACAACAACAACAACAACAACAAAAAATGCTCAATTATCTTCCCTGCTTTTAAACATGTTCATAAGGTTTACATTTTCCACCTCAATCATCCAGGTAGTAAAGCTGATTTTTTTTTAAATTCTGAAAAACTATTGAACAAATAAAACCCTGCTCCACACAGATTCAGCACAAAAGTCTCGCATAAAATAATACCTACATATATCACAAAATTGCATGGCTTACTTGTTTAAGCAGCAACACTTGTTTGGGCTCTTTCCTAAAGTCTTGATGTAGTGCTCCACTACTTTGTTGAAGCCGTAGAAAAACAAACCATGTCATTGTTGTAGAATCGTACTGAAACTGAATAGTGTTCATCAACTCGGCCCATTCTATAATGCCGAGCCCAATAAATGATTCAAATCCGTATCAAGACAGGCCACATCGGAGAGTGCAGGCAGACACACACGTGGCCTAAGCTAAGCTGCCGATAAGGAAAAAGGAAAAACATTCTTAAAAATAGCTGACCCAGCTAAAAAGCGTGAAATGTGTATCTTGTTGACTACTCAATCAATCCATGCTATTATTAACTCTGAGTATATGTATTAATCATAAAGATTTTTGTGTTTTCCTCTCAAGTACAAGTCTTCCTTCTTGAGACCAGCAAACTGCATTCACTTTTCTTCATAGTTGGATTATGTGAATTGCTTATTATTGGGACCAAGATGAAAAGTGAGTTGAGTTGAGACTCCAAAAACTGCATGCCTCTTACATTATACATACATGCATCAACCCATTTGCATCTATTTTGGGGGGAGTGCAACAGGACTAGGACATTCCAAGTTGGAAAAACATTTTTGTTCATTATCAGTCTGAAAATGCATTTTTGGGTTGGAGTCATAGCCATATCACGATGAAGTCGAGGCTGACACATTAGTCAGGACTATGTGCCATGCCACTTGACTTGACAAACAAGTTATAAAAGTGCAGCATATAGGATATAGACTATATTATAGCCTGTGTTTTGTACCTTACTCAACTAGATATTATATTTTCCCCCAAAAAAACTTTTTTTCGTGTAATAATACCCTTTTTCCTTGAATGAAGCTGTTGTCAAAAGGGAAAATTGCAGTTTACATGTCACGTCGCGATCGTGATTGATCTGGGCTGAACCCCTCGGAGCGCCAGTGCCTAAATGCATACAAAATATATAATGTTGCAAATTAACGCAGGGCACTAAACACGACGGCGACGACGGCGACGCTTTCAACTCCCAAAAATAAAACTTTCCGTGCTCTCTCAAAACCTGACCATCATCATCAAATGTTGTATACGTACTTTTGCCTAAAAAATATTCTTGTTGATTTGACTTCAGGTTTCGGGAAAAAAGTATGGCAATTAGCTTTGTCCGTACAACAAATTTATTATTACAATTGAAGATTGAGGTTCTTCTGGAAAGATCTACTACTTATCAATCATCATTAAACCTCAAGTCCATCGCGGCCCTTCCACATGGGAAAATCTTGAAAGACAACTTTTTTTCTCGCTCTCTTGAGATATATTAAAAGAATTCCTTTTTTATAATTTGAAGCCGCATCTGGCTATACGCATCTAGGGAGTGGGCTTGTAAGTATCAACAAAATCAATACTTTATTAGCCCTTTATAAGGCTTTATATGATGATCAATCAGGATCAAGATCAAGTTGTTTGGAGCGAATGCATCGAAACAGTGTAGACGAGTGGTCACTTTGCATAAAATATTTGCCCTCATTACTTCGTCTTCTGCTTCACTTGCAACTGCAGAAACAGACAAAGGGTAAAAAAAATGAGAGAGCCGGCAGGTAGGAAACCACTTCATTAATGAGAAACCCATTAAAAAGCCAATGTTTACTTGTACAAGATCGTAAAAATCATTTTGACATGGGAGTCAGCAGGCAGACATGCAACTCTGCAATAACCGCAACCAGCAATTTCCGGTTTCGAAAGTTTAAAAATGGGAGATGCTAAAAAAATATGGACATTTTGGGAATTTTTGTTGACTAGTGTTTTTTCCTCTCTCTCTCTCTCTCTCTCTCTCTCTAAATGATTGGATTTAATTGTAATAGCATTTAATGTCGGTAGTCTATTGTATCCAGCAGAGGAGAGGATTTTTTAAAAAATATCTTTTTAGCCTGTAAAAAATTGATTGTGTTGTGATGCCTAAAGTGAAACAATATAAAGGTGACACCATCACACCACCAACAAAGCATACACACACACCTCCGACCTTGACAAGTCCCACAGATTAGAGTCTCAGCGTCACGATCGAGACCAGCAATAAAAGTGCACTTGCTGTCAGCTAATACGCGTGTCACTCATCCAGAGTGAGGCACTAATTTACAGTTACATTTTCTGCAACTGAGCTCACCTGTCTTGGGCCAGATTGAATGAATTGAATTGATTCATTTTTTTATTGCAATCAGATATTTTTTTCGCACACAATTTGGACAAGATTGCAGCACTTCCGCCATTATATATTTTACCTGACTGGTATGCGATATATGCCTATATAGATGCATATTATAGGAGTAGTGTAGCGGAAAATTGAAATTGGATCAATTGCTCAGAAAAAGCATGTCATGATGGCCATATATACGAACCAAAAGCCAGGTACTTACCTACTTTACATTTGCATCTTTGTAGTTATTAACGTAAACTGTAGTAATTATACAGTGCATATGTAGGCATAATTTCAGCCACTTTTGTTTTCTTTGTGCTCTTTTGAGTGAACTTGGGAGAGATGCAGGCTGCAGATAAAGCATAAAAATATGCATCAACCAACAAGTCAACCGTTGGACAGAGGGTATACAATGTAAGATCTGCGTTTAACAAAAGAGTGGACAAGCAAGCCCAAGTCCAGAAGGGCAAGGAAATGTGTGTGTATCCCTTTATTTTCTGCCTTTGTTCGCTGCTAAAGAATGGATGGACACTGATGTTTTTACTGTTCACTTGAGGGAGCGAGAGAGAGAGAGAGAGAGGTGCCTAAAGGGAAATTAAAGTGATCACAGGTGAACATCTCACTTAATTGGGGATCCTTGTTGGAAAGAGAGAGAATGGAATATAATATGCATGAGGAGGTGGTCTTCATAAAAGGTGACAGGTTTTAGGCTGAGCGCCATTAGCCCGTAATTAGTTTTTCCTACAGAAAAATATTATTATGCTAATAATAGCATTATTATTTTGAGCGTATTCTATTATGCTCGGAAAACATGATCATATCAGGTATCGGCCATACAATATTGGACATAATGAAACAAACCATTATATACGTACATATTCTCTGCCGCTGACGGCAATGGTATTTTATTATTAGCCTTTGCTCATGTTAGCAGAGGATCCATATGACGGGCTTTGCTCTGTGTGGTGGTGTGGTAGTGTTCTATGGAATAACAAATAACAATCAGTGGCAATGATCACGCGGAAATTAGAGAGTTTTTTCGTATTTGCGCTTAGTATTCATTTTCATATCATCATGTGGAGAAAAAAGTAAATAGTGAGGTACGCACGCACAAAATGAGTATTATGCACCCCATATTCGTCGTCGTCGGTGCTCTATACAGCGCGATACTTTTTTTTATAACTTTTGTCTCGCGATTTTCTTTTTTGACGGGTGAATGACAGCACAAGGAGAGATATCTTGGGACAGCCAAGGATGTGAAAATGGATGATGATGATGTGATGGGTAATGGATTCTATGAGAAACAAGTCGAGTGTTCTGCTCTGACTGACTGACTGGGACACACTTGTTTTCCCAATCTGTTTCAATTTCAATGCTAATAATTGTCCTCATTTTCAAAATGTAAACTCCTATGACTCCTATTTTTTCCCTGTTGCTGGGACGGATGAATGTGTGTGATTTGTGTGCAAAAAAAAACAATTATTGATTTCGGATTTGACAATACAACTCGCACACGCAGCCTGTCCAACCTACAGTAATTGTCGTCAATAATTACCAACGAACGTCATAGAACGGATCGGTATCAGTTTGAGGAAATGTGGCCAACGTGATGTGAGTAAATCCAGGTAACATTTGTTTAGATGGCAGTGTATTAGGCGAATTGCCGCAAACCGCAGAAGGCTATATATCACACAAGTAATTGAATCTGCAGGGGTATGTATGGTGGTGGTGGTGGTGGAGTTGGAATGATAGGCACACGGACACGGAACTACTCCCAAAAACTAATAGCCAATCATGTACGCACGCATCCACACGAGCACTTAAATCACGACGATGGATATGACGGAATACGGTGGAAAAATCACTTTTCATAATATATGTTGTGTCTACACGGCTGGAAGGTTGGAGGTGGAGGTGAGTCAGACATCATATTTCTTCCAGGTAGAAGACTTTTTTTTGTCACAAGCAGGCGGCGAATGCGAACGGTCCAACGCAACGCAACGGAATCGAAGCAAAACCAAAGCTGATGATAATATTGAATTACAATGTGTACTTTTGGTTCACAACAAGAGAATAACCCATGTACACAAGGAGAGACAAAAATATGTTAAGGAATTCCCAGACTTAATAATGCATATGCATACTAATAACTTACAATTAGACTACTGACAAAAAAGGCATATAAATTTTCCAAGAAGAAATGTCAATTTAGGTAGCGAACGAGCAGCGTGTTACTCACAGACAGTCGAGTTCCACTCATTGGCAGCTTATATGAACATTTAAAGAATACCGATATCTTGGGATTTTTAAGCTTGCCTAATGTTTGTAATGCATATAGCTCTTCAGTCCCATCATCATCAACTCATCTGGCCGTTGCGAGCTCTTTTTCTGCCTGTGCCTGTACTCTTGCACACTTTTATGCTAATGAGGAATGCGAGCTCTTGTGCTCATGCACTCTCAGAAATGTAAATCCCAGTACTATTATAATATATAATACCCATCATCCAATCTCTCACAGAACCTCATCTTTAGTTCACTTGTCCTAACTGCTTTAGACTTTTCTTTTAACTACTAAAAATAATCTTTGGAGATACACAGTCCAAGTAATCATCCAATGGTCCAATCCAATGGAGGTTTGTGTCCGTCCGTCGTCTTCGTCCTAAAAAGCAAAACAGGTCAGTAAATAGGTATCCACATCGCATCCACCACCGTCCATCCGCAATGTATACAATTTACACATTCATTCTCTCATTCCTCCTGCCTGACTGCTGAGTGCCTAGTGCCGTGCCGACTGTGTGTGTACCTATTAAAGTAAAATGCCTTACGAGTTCTTGAGACTTCAACCACTCTGCAATATCGTCGATCGTCGTCTTGTGTGCATTCTTGATGAGATGATATACCTGTAGAATATAGATACACACTCGCTCACCTGCTTGCTGCATAATATGAAAATGACCGTAGACAAAAATCCCTGCTACATTTCGCCTTGTCATTTCATGTCATGGACATATTTTCCCTCAGATTCCTCAAATCACTTATTGTTGAAACACCTTTTACTATTGCATTGCAGCTGAAAAATGCTAAACCAAAATTGAGAGTTCCTTCCCGAGCTGGAAATAATAAATAAATAAATAAATAAATGCTGCATTTCCTTGTTGATTATTTTGGTTTCCTTTTTGTTTTTGTGGTTTTTCTCTCTTTCGCTCTTTTGGTTTGCTGCGTTGTGATTACTGCACGACTGACTGACTGACTCAATGCACTCAAGACTCAACTCACCACCACCACTTCCATTGTTTTTTATGGTGTGTGCAACAATCAAACAAAAATCGAAACTCATTTCACGAGGAGGTGAAGGAGGAGGAGGTATATAAAGGTAGTATAAAAGGTTTTGGTTTCGCGTTTCGCGTGCACTCTGCAGTGCATGCAATTGTTACGTAATATGTACACAATGTGTGTAAGTAAATGGCTTTTTATCAGACAGCAAGACGAAGAAAATGATGATGTTGATGATCATGATGTTGATGATGACGACGACGATGATGATGATGATAATTGGCTGTGATTATGTTGCAGTTCCCTTCATCATATAACTCACGTGCTGTATGCTCTTGTCTTCAACAGCATATCTTTTAAAATGCAAAGGAACATGTGGTTTTTTTTTTCGTACGTGAAGATAAGATGGGGTACCTAAGGAGCGAAAGATGTATTAGCCTGCCTCGGCTCTAGCTCTTCAGCTCTCTGCCTCCATATTATTCAACTCACATATGGAATGATCATCATTCATGATTATGGATCATCATCGGAACAGACAATCGTGATAGCTCTCTGATGCAAAGCAACAATCAAATATACAAAAAACAAGATGGTGATCTATGGCAATCATCAGAGAGAAGTCTAGAGTGTTTACGTGTGTGCAACAATGAAATGCAACGAACGGGGATTGTGCAACATGGGAAAACTTTGTACACACACATCGCAGAGCAGAGCTTTAGAGAGGATACACACGAGATGTTGAACTTTGGCCAGAAATGAGAAAAAATGAAGTTTAAAAAACCATTTTTTATTTTTCCATGAGTCTATGTCTATACAGCTACGGTGCTTTATCTTCTTCCACTTGATTAGTGCGTCTATTCTTGGGAACGGAATAAATCGAGAATATATGTATATCTTGTATGTTTTTATGCTTTTTTTCTAGGGCAAAGTAGCTCCTGGTAGACTCGTTAATACACCATAATATTATAGCTCATTTTTCCAATGAAAATTTTTGTCAAGTTCAGTGAACCCACTTGTTGGCAGGCTGAGGATCTACTCGCGTTGTTAACTGGGGCACCTGCTCCTTAGTTCCATTATAGAGTTGGCACATAATATTCAAATCGAGTGAATGCAAATGTCGTACTATTTGTGTGTGACTATTGGGTAGGTTAGCCCCTGTTGAAAAAACATGACCATAAAAACCCCATATGATGCCCAAATTTTCGTGAGACCTCAAATTTCCTGCCTTTGTCCAGCGCTTCACAAGGATTGCCATTGTGGTGCTGCTGGTGTTTATTAAAGTTTGTTGTGAAGCCCTTCCTCGTGAGAACAATACCATCACCGACCATGAACCGAACGCGAACGTTTTTGACCTATTCATTTTCGAGTTATGAACCACTGCTACGGCTTGGATCAAAATAAAGGTACGATAGAATATGGTTCTTTGGATTTTCTCAAAAGGTACGTGAAATCCCGTAATCTGTGTTGTTTATTTTTCTCAAAATTTGAAAACGGGAAAACCCTAAGAAAAGTTCTTTTTTAAGAAAAATCCATCATTTTCCTTTTTCCCCGTCACAATTATATATACCTTATTTCCACATAAAATCCAGATCCAGATCTTACCGGCCAGGCTAGAACTTGCACGGTCAGGATTAGTGTACACTTTAGACCAGTAAAAAATAGACGAGGAGACAAAAATCTAAAATAGACACTGTACTTGTACTCCACTCCGCATCCTCGTGTAACGATTGTGCTCCTACTTTAGAGTTTTGTACACAAAACGCATCTTACGCTAATATGCATTTCACATTTATAAGCCGAAGTGGTAAAGCAGATAGAGCCAAGCCCAACAACAAGTTTTTTTCTTTCGTCGATACACACTTACACTCCTCTGTGCATGCTTCGATATTTGGATTAGCTTTTTGACATAAGACTTTCCTCGCTCAGAAGAGCTGATCTGATCCCGGTGTTGCAATGCAATGCAAAATGGCAACGACGATCGTACTACGTACGTTCGTATAGTGTTTTCTTGAAGACGGGAGACCCGTCGAGAATCTAAGGATTTTAAAAAGATCTATTTCCATGTAAAAAAAGAAACATCACCCATGAACAAAAACTGCACATGTATATATATCCTCATATCATAGTGCCCTCCTATCAATACTCATCACACAAGCCGAATTTTTGTTTTCGTTTAACGTGCCGTGGTTTTGTAGCAGCTAAAATATCGGTTTTTCAAAGGAGCTCTGCAATGGATATATCCATATTATTCCATATCCCGACAAGAGTCTTGTGAAGACTTGTTGGCTTTTCGTAAAAGAGCTTTAGGATTGCGGAGCAGGTTTTCTTGTAAAGCAACAGCCTGCGAGATGGATTTTGCCTATTAAACCTACAAAAAATGTACATGCCTTCCATATAAAAGTGATAATAGGAGGAGGAGGTAGTGCTTACTTGGTTGGTGCTCCTCTTTCATATATATATATAGCTTCAGTCAGAGTTTTTTTTCTTCTTTCTGCATATTATTCTCCTCTCTCTCTCATTCTCATCATACAAATGTGTAATATGTGCAGTTGAGCAGGAGCAGGAGAGCAGCAGGCTGTTTTTGGTAGAACAAGTTGTAGCTAGCAACACAACCATAACATTTGTACTTGTTGTTCCATTGCAATGCTTTTGAGGCAGCAGCATTGCTATTGCCATATTACCATCAGAATCTACTACTAAAGGTCCACTACCACCACCGCATCGCCAATATCCCCACCACATCACACACCAGCACCATCCATAGCCACCAGGTTTTGCTCCTCAGTCGGGAGAAGGCTTGAGAGCGAGAGTGAACCCATAACAGTCGCTGTCTCAATCCTCCAACGAGAATCAACCTGAATACATATATCGCATATTATTATCGCCAATGCTGTAGTAAAACGCTTTAAAAGCCATTTCTTTTTAAAGAAAACCACAAAAGTGAATGAGAGAGTTTTGTTGGGTCAGCAGCACAATCAAGATTTTTTCCCCTTTTCTCGTGAGGTGACTTTTTGTTCTTGTGCGGTTCGTAGATTTGCGGTGTCAACAGGGTATACAGTACCAGTTGTGAAAACACAGAGGATCCCTATAGTTTGTGCTTTTGGGGGGTTTAGTTCAAAATTCTGCATTTAAAACTGGTGAGTTGTACAAAAAATGAAATAATATATTGGCCGTGTGCTAAAATGTCCGTCGCGTCCGCTGCTTCTCAGCCTCCTCGGTTTTATCAGAGCATCATGTGGGGAGGGCCTGCTGAGCCTGAGTAGAAATAAATGCATGAATCAGCTTAGATTATTATTGAAAAGTCCAGAATCGTGTAATAATAATAACTGCGGAATAGGTCGATGTCGATGATGGAAAATGTCCAGCAGAGTGTTATTTTATACATATTCGTTCGTAACTTGAATTGAGTTTATTAAATGATATCCCCGAGATTACAGGGTGATTAGAAAGGAGCAACAGTCGGATATAATAATCGTGCACTCACACTCGTCAGCCTCTCTGCATCTGCTATACTATCTATCTATCCCCCATATCCTCTCCTCTCCCTCCCAGCATATCAGCCATCCACTTGAGTCAACTGCGAATTTGTGAAAATATCTGGAAATTCCTGCCGCTCGGCGCTCGGACCTGATCTGTGCGAATTGAGGAGGATTTTCTCTCTCGAATAACATGTGTATTACTTAATGTTTTACACGGGCTATATTTAATCTCCTTTTATGTTCCTCCTAGTTAGTTATGCAGAATGTTGACCTTTGTTGTCATTGTCAAAAATATCCTATAACACACACTGAATGCCCATGTAAAACCGCAGGCCTGGTGTTATGTGTGTGTGCGCACTTTTTTGTACTCCGATCTGTCAGCTCGTCGTCGGTATAATATGTTTCATGGAGAATAGGGAATATATTGCTGGGAAAACCGTATAAAATTGAGATTATATAGCCACTGCATGAGAAGGCAGGATAGAGTAGCGTAGGCTTCCAGAGAGAGTGGAGTAATCCCGAAAAGTCATTGCAGCCACATTTAAGCATTTTAGCCGTGTAATCTGCTAACTAATAGTTATTTTTTGTTTCAGGAGGGGACAAGGGAGGAAGGTGACGAGAGCGTCTCTTATTTACATTATAATTAAAGAAAGAAAGAAATATTATACAAGCTGAGAGTAAATAGTAGAGTGCCATACGCAGTCAGGTTTATATTGTTGCTCACAATAAGTTTTTTTTGTTCCCTTTTGCATTTTGAAGGAGAAGCTTACGTGTAGAATTAGTAGTAACTATACTATAGTATATCTCTCAAGTGTGAACCTGAATCATTTTGAGAATCATCATCATCATCATCGTTATCTCCTCCGACTTTTTATTTATTTTAGTACAAACAGAGTGTTTGTGTTGTTGACTTTCATCCTGCCTTTCTCCGTTGCAACTTTTGTTTATTTTTTATTACCTCTCCAGCAGTAGCAAAATCCAGAGCATCCAGCTAACAAACATTCCAAAAAAGCGAGTGTTTAAACTATTTCAAGAGGGTCGCGCGGCGCATTGACGTCAATCTCAAAACTAAAAGCCTAGTTCGTTGAAACTTGTCCAGCTAAAAAAAAGTTGTTCATATTCTCCCTTTTTGTCAATTAGTGCAAGTGTTGACAAGGTACACAGCTATAGATTGTTTGTTACATCTCTGGTTGGTGGAGCAGTGGACAACCTAAATATCTCTCGCCGTTCCTTGTCTTTGGACCCGAGAAAAATTTAGTGAAGAAAAAAGTAATCTGTGAAGTCTGTTCCGTTCCGTTCCCATCATCTTCATCATCATCGTTTATAGCCAGCCAGCCTATGTTGAAGGACAGCAGTCAAGTTGGTGGCGGTGGCGGCCCCACCTCACCCTCTCCCACCTCCGCTTCCTCCAAATCTCAGAAGTATCTTAAAGTGGATAGGAAAGGTAGGTTGAGAAAATTTTTGTTTAATTTGACAAATCCTCATTTTGCTTTTGTTTTCGTCTATTCTATCTCACCACGTACTTTTCCAGTCATTTTGGTTGCATCAAGGTATCTCTCTAAATATCTCTATCTAAATGTACATTTGCTGGACGCATGCATGCATTCACAACCACCAACGAAAGTGATGATGATGATGCACATACCTATATGCCCCAATACGACAATTATCAATCATGTGATGTTGCTGCTACCTCAACTAGTGACAACTTGTGGTTCTGTCATCATGCACATTTCGCATTATAATCCAGCAGCTCGGAAATCTATCATCATTAGCTGCCACTCTCTTCTCTGCCACGCTATTACACATACACAGAAAGCTTTTTCTCTCACTCAACGCCTTTTCCCATCTCTCCAGCATGACGTTTACCGGTTTTTATTTGGTCGTCGTAGTCGCGGTGTAATTACGTTCCAGTGGATTCCAGAGTTGTCCATGTCCAGCCAGGTGGCTGTATGTATAGGCTGCTGTCCTACCTGGATACAAAGGCCGAACAACAAAGCTCTTTTGTTTTTCTCGAAAGGGAATAACAAGCTCTGAATCTGTGTGTGAAGACTAGGCCAAACTCTTGATTTCATTTGAACAGGACACAACACTCAATTTTGTAGCATGGGATGGGGAGATAAGGTGTGTCCCATAAAAATTGTATGAATACATTACGACAAACTAGCATAGGTATTACCATACATTACATTTACAAAAAAGAAGTTTTTTTCTGCTCCAATATTCCCAATCCAGAAGGATTGAGTAGGACCTACACGTACGAACGAACGTACGTAGTACGTATTAAAAACGATACTGCATGATTTTTACATATTTTGTTGATGCTGTTGTTCAGAGTCAGAGAGACTCTCAATCACCTGACGGTTTAGTTGCTACCTGCTTTTTTGCCTCACTCACTCATATTCCTACTTTTTCGCTAAAGTTGCCAGACGAGGTGACCAAACCACCACTGCACGACTGAGATATATATCGTACCGACCGACGACCGTTGTCGTCATCATCATCAGCATCAGCATTGTGTTGTTGTTAGCCCAATAGTCCTGCAACTCCACTTGAGAGACTTGATATTTCATTTCGTTTCGACTTCTTCTGATAGAAGTTTGTCTGTCCTGATGCTGTTCTGTTGTTGTTGATGATGATGAGATGAGGCTTTACGCGATTTACACACAGGGAGCGTGTATTTGTATGTTGTACTACCTACCTGGCTACATACATCCAAAAAGTAGTTAGGTATAAAAGATATATAAAAATCTAATAAAACATTGTTGCTTTTTGAGATAGTAGTAGTAGTAGTAATAGTAGTACAAGCGCGTCCACTCTTCTACCTCATTCCATTGTTGACTTCATGCAACCACCTTCTCTCCTCTCCTCTATAATATATTCAGTCGCATAAAAAGCTCTCAAGTCAAATCTCATTAAAAGCCACAAGACTGCATTGCATCTCTGTGTGTCGATGTGTTGATATGTGCATATAACTTCTTGGGCAAGCTTCACCTTGATACACTGACAAAAGTAGGTTTTTAAAGTAATCCAACCAAAAACAGAAAAAAATGAACAAGGATCTTGAATATTTGTGTCCAATACATCACACGAAGCCTCTGTTTGTTTAGCCTTTTGTCTTTAAATAATTTCAAACGCCAAGCGGGCAGTTGGGTTTACTAGCGTCTAGCGACCTTTCCACCTGCCTTGTTATGATGAGCGTCTTGAGAGATTGAAGATGACTTTTTTAAATTAGCCCCATATGCATAGCCAGAGCTGTGAACAGAGTAGTATAGTGGACTTGATCAAAGTGGCACTGGGACGTTGACACGGTTGACACGTCCCCCCTGCTTCACACCCTTTCTATGTTACGGAGTAGTCAACCATGGGAAGGAGGAGGAGGTGGGACCCTTGCTGCTCCGAGTGCAGTTCACGTGCTCATTAAAAAAATCCCTGCAATCATATAATTTTTTACTCTCAATTTCAGCCATTGAAAGCGCAATTGTTGTGAGTCAAGTGTCGTTGTTGGAATTGAGGGAAAAAATGTGTGTGAAGTCAGGCATCCAATTTAGCACTCTTTACGAGATAATTACATCATGAAGTACATTTCTATAATCGTGTTCGTTTGCCCATTCATTAATCCCAATCCAATCAAAAGGTGCAGAGTGCAGAGGCAAACACACATTTTCTCGTCGATATATAGATATTTATGCGCAGTGTGGGATTTGGAATTGACCAATCCACCAATCATCATAATAATTATATAGAATAGAAGAACAGCGTTCCACCACCACCACCACCACCGCCGCCAATCCTCTTCGCAGTAGTCGTAAAATCACTTTAACTTCAAACATCATGCATGCACCTATCTAGAGTCCAACAACAACGCAATGCAAAGCACAAGGGTTGAGTAGCCCGTGTGAGGTTACACTTTTTCACTCATTATTTAATCACTTTAAATAATAGCATTATTTATATCGGAATGAAAATGGGGATTGTTGTGACAAGGTCGTAATAATGTAGACACAAAAGTAACAACATGTTTTGCCCCTTACGAATCACTTCTCATTGTTTTTCTTCTTCTTCTTCTTCTCCATCTAACCAACAGCCGTCCTAACGTAACTCCACTCCTGCTTTAGCTTTAGCGTTTTTTTAGTGAACTCATCATCGCACTTAAAAAGTTTTGCTGGTTTTTCACAAAAATGCATATAATCAATTGTGCAGAGGAGTGAAGGGACC
Organism: Dicranocentrus wangi; assembly: GCA_036850665.1. Classification (NCBI taxonomy): domain Eukaryota; kingdom Metazoa; phylum Arthropoda; class Collembola; order Entomobryomorpha; family Entomobryidae; genus Dicranocentrus; species Dicranocentrus wangi. The sequence goes on from JAANSN010002526.1 coordinate 19,536, forward strand.
GTGGTCATCCATCGTATCAATCAAAAAAGAGAAGGGGTAAAAGGGGCAACAGCTATAAGAGGAGACTTTTTTCACCATTTTTATTATAAATATTGTTTTTTGGTTCGCTGCACACTGCACTCCCCCTTATTACCTGGTTGACCAAGAAGCCAAGAAGCGAGAAGTGACATGATCCTTTTTGATAATAAATAGCGTGTTTCAATGGCTGCCTGCACAGGCAGAGCGAGAGTCTGTGTACATTGTTCAGCGCCAATTCATCAGCGTCAGTGTGGCAATATGGGATAATTTATTGGATTGATGGAAGCCCTTCAAGATAGTGGATGCTAAGAGTATAGGTTCCCCTTTTAATTACAAATTCGAACAGTTGACGAGGTTTCGACGACTTGTTTCGACGAACATGATACGCTGGCTAGAGTCCGAGCCATAATAGCTATATGTATAGAAAAAAATAATGTGTAACCCTTAGAATATGTATCCATAACTGTCAGCACACCAATAAAAAGGTATTGTGAGCTGGCTGAGCAAGGCAACAAATCAAGCGAGAACGCGGTGTGTGCAGTAGCGCCACGGTTAATATGGCTAATGGCATTCATTCCACATCGTATATTTTATACAATTGAGCCTTTAAAGAAAAGAGTTTTTCTTAAAGCATTTCCAACTCCAAACCAACTGATGATGATGATGACTCCAATATCAAAAGTTTAATTGCCGAGAGCACATCACTGCATTTTTGCTGGTCCAGTCCAGGGCACAACATGTGTACTACCTGTCTGATTGTTGTTTCTCAGGTAGGTGCCCAGAGGCAGAGCGCATTGTTGCTTTGAATCCCGACTCTTCCGACTTTGCATCATAGCATAGCATATAGCTTTGTATATATTTGTATATAATACCACTCGCAATCCGTATACAAACGTACATTCCATCACTGTCACGCTTTTTTCTTGCAAACCAAAAAGTATATATCTCCGCATGGGTCGACGAGAGACGAAGAAAAAAGCTAAGCACATTTTAAAAGTTGTCCAACTTCATCTTCAGCGAGGAAAAGGGTGAAGGTCCATTTTGGAAATTATTCCGTAAAAAAGTGTTGGTTTTTATATATTCACATTAGTTATGCAACTTTTGGTCGCTCATCTTCTTCTTTTTACTAATCCCGTATGGTTCACAGTGCATCTCTAATTTGTCAATGAAGATGATGCATCTTCTTCTTGAGCCGCTGCTGCAGTTGCGTGTGCATAAAAAATGTAAATATTGTATTTGGTTTGGAGGGAATGAATGGGAATTTATTACGAGCTTTTTTTTACTTCATATTTTTTCACCACTGCCAACTTATCTCACCTTGAGCTCATTATCATAAAATATGTGTATTTGTGCATTTATATCTGCATTTTGCATTCGCAATAGGATTTTCCACTACCACTGATTGAGAGAGATGCAGTTGAGCATAATATATACGTGTGTCTGATCAAAGATAATTTTTGCAGACACACACACACACACGACACATTTCAAAAACATAATATTTTGGTTGCACCCCAATCTTAACTCCAAAGGAGAAAAAAATGAGCTGCATATAATATAATGTTTAGTTAACCGTTGTAAACGTAAACATGAGAGGAGAAGGAGAGGAGACGCGGAGGCTCGCTCGCCAGCCTACCTGTACCTTCATTTCGTAATATCCCAAAGATAACTTTATTTATCCTTTATGTAATCTCGATAAACAAAGAAAATTACTCGAGAGTCGAGTCATCGACAAATCATTAATTTTCCCTTTATCACCCCCATTTAATTTCAGATTGATCATTTAATACGAAGGAGGAGTGGTCACCTTGTCGAACTGTGATACTGAAGAAAAAAAAATCCGTGTGTAATAATGATACAAGAACATAGGATACGATACGAACGATACGTGTGTATCTTAATGGCTATACTCACCAAAACAAAATGCGAATGTATTAGCATTGAAATTTAGGAAAAGTGATTAAAAAGGAACAACACTGTCTTTTTTATACAATCCAAATCCCTGTGTGCTCTGTCTCTCTGTTGCGATGCGATGTTAGAGTGTGCCTTTTGTGAGCGGATACGGATGGACAGACAAGCCAGGGTCCTACACGGCCCAAGGTTGAGCAACCATATATATTTCTCTGTCTCTTTGCAAAAGAGTAATAATGAGGAGCAGGGAGCAACACGCGAGATCTCATATAAACTGATGTTGATCTGTCCACATCAACTATCCATTTTGATGCATGATCGACCTTGCTTTATTTCAAAAGGACCAATAACTAATAATAATAATACATAATAGTTCTCAAGCAAAACTGGTCAGAGAGAATGAGATGTTAAAGAGTAGTTCCTTTCCTTTTTGGCTACCACCTTATTCCTCATCTTCCCAATTCCTTAACCCCCAGCAGCAGTGACACAACCAGAACGGTTGTTGTCTCAAACAAAGAAGTATTAATGGTGTGATGCATAGTGTGTCGTTGTGCATCCCATCCACCACCTCAACTACATATTATGCACTATTCTCCAATCTCAATTCATATTAAATCAATTTGTTAGCTCAGCAAAAAAGTAGCTGCTGTAAACAGTTTGCATAATTATTATTAGCTTGCAGTTTATTGATAGGATGGATACAAGCAGTGCCAGTGGCTGCTTGGAATGACACGACGAAGTGGTGCTTATAATTGGTTATCTATGGGCATACTCAACTCAAGCTCAAAGTGTAAAGGTCACACTCATCGCCAGTTTCCCTTTCCAGTTGAAATTAACAGTCTTTTCATTTTTCATGAATGAAGTTCACAATGAGCCCTCTTATTTTCACAAAATTTTGCTAAACTTTTCATTTATAATCAAGTTGGCTGCAGAAGGGAAGAAGTGGAAAAGGAGTCAATGTATTTGAAGTCGTCGTCGTCGCGGCCCAATAAAACAGATTGTGAATCTGTGTAACTAACTACCCGGCTGCTGCTGGAGCAATAAGTATAAGATTTTGCCATGTAATGCTGGTAGTTCTTTTGAGTCATTTTTTCCTCCGTATTTCATTCCATTTTGACTTGTCAGTCCCAATTATCTTTTGAGGATACCAGCAGGTGAGCATGAGTCCGCTATGGTGTCCGACGCGGTTTGCGTGCGTGAGTGAATTTTCTTGCATTTTGTGCAACTCCCATCATCGCATCTCACATCCCAGAGAGCTCCGAGATAAAGTACAATTTAACAATGCCCATTTTTTACGAGCTTCATCACCGTCATCATGATTATACACTGGGAAAACGTAAGTGATGAGCCAACCTGATAAGGCTTCTCTGGGTGAACACAATTTATGTCTGTGATGATAATTATAATGAGAGCGGAGAAGCAACTGCAGTCGCGTCCATCCATTGTGGTCGCGGCAGTACAAAAAAAAGTCTAATAGAAACTTGTGATAATCCTCAATATATTTATGATGATGATAGCACAGAAAGCATAGAGTGAGTATACAAATCTTATTCACATTTTTACGATCCTCTTATCATAATCAAATAGAAGAAAAAAATGTATCGAAACTTTGTAGAGGGATCACCAGGGATAGCCATAAGTGCCTTTCTATTTTTTTTATAGAAAAGGAAGATGTAGACACGTTTTATTTGATTGTTAAGAAGTCGCACACACTTTGCCACAAAAGCAGCATGACATTGAGACGTTTATCACTTGAAAACTTTTTTAAGTTGAGTGGTCACTTGTCATTAAAAAAGTTAAGTAATCATCTTCCCCTCACTCAACCTGTGAAACATATTTTACTCAGTTATTCTTCTTTGTTGACATTCGTGGATATAAGTGAAGCAGCCCTTGGATGACACTCGTGTCGAGCGGCTTTTCAGGTCACAAAATAAGGAAAACAGGGTGACTCTGAACTGAAGAAGTCGTATTAATAAAAATAATACCATATATCCTCCGAGAGTGCCTCTCGA
>JAANSN010002527.1:0-23462 GCA_036850665.1 Dicranocentrus wangi
TGATGAGTTGAGTATGCGACTGCCAGGGAATAGTCTGCCAGTCAGTGTGTAGTGTAAATTGTAAATTACTTTGTGTGAGTTGAGTGTGCAAAAGGTGAAGAATAATTTTTAGTTATAAAATAGACGATCAGGTTACATATTACATCTTTGATCTTATATATATTACTGCAGCAGCTGCAATTGCGGGATGAATAACCACATCACTTAATGGACGGCAAAAAATAATACCAGTTGATCTAGCATGGTATTTTATACGTCTAGGAGGCCAATCAATGATTATAAAATAAGCTTCGAACTCGAACCCGGCGTTGGCGTTCCAATTTCCAATTCCGATGAAACCAAATAATTGAAGGGTAAGCTAATTTAAACAACATTACAAATACATGAGTTTTTTAAATCATACGTTATTCCTGAGTCAGTCCTGACACCTTGAAATATGAAAACTCAAGGAATCGTGCCAACTAGTAACTAGACTTTGAAAAAATTAGGTAACATAAGAGTAAAAAATAAGATATTTATTGCACATTTCCAAATCCAAATATTATGAGGATTACCCCATCAATCAACTAAAAGTACTGATAGGAATAGGTCGGGTCCGGGTTCCGGGTCTTAAATGGAAAACCGACCCCGACAGTCATGTAATATACTAATGTACAATTACAATTTGTGTATTACTTGTTCTTCAAACACAGATCTGAAATTCCGGACTACAGAAAGGTGCTACCATAAGTCAGAGGACGCAAATGAGTGGAATAATGGAAGACTGAAAAATCTTCACAACAGGTCAAGTAAATATTATGGGCTGGGCGCACCATGAAGGTGCCCTGTTGATTTGAACCAAGGCACTCGTCAAACGTACAACACAACCATATTCCCCAACCCAATCCCTTGTCATGAAATCTTACATTATTAAGGGGTTCTTTGGTGCTATAGTAGTATGGTTTTTGTTCCTTGGAGTTCTTTCCGTTTTCCCCATTCAACACACAAATCATGTGGGGGAAGAAGGGTTCCAAGCGAACCAGGAGAACTCTGCAGAACTGCTGAAACGCATAGACGTGGCTTTGCAGCAAATCCAAGAGTTAAAGAAGAACAATGCTGAAATGAAACGCATTTTGGGAGACGCCTATCCAAATACATTCAGAAGTGTTGACTCCTTGAAAAACGATGTCGTCAATACTGGTGATATTGAAATCAAGGAAACTGTACCACAGGCTGGCGATCCGACGTACGCTTACGAAAAAATGCGACGCCAGCTAGAGCTTGATATGAAGGAACTATGGTACAGTATCCGTGGCCATGCGAGCTCGATTGGGCAAACTGATTTTGATCAGATGCAGGACATTTACAGGTAAACATTTTGGCGAATCTCTTTTGTTCTGACGTATACGTGGTATATTATTATTATTTTTTTAATTTTCAGATTATTAAGGAGCTACCTACTTAAACTTCGTCAAGAGGACGGGTATGAGACGTACAGAGAGCGAGAGACTAAAGAATTGTCGAGAATAATGCAAAAACGGATTCATGATTTGCAAAATCCTCCGGACTGTGACAAAGCTAAGAAAGTTGTATGTTCCATAAATAAAGGTACAATCAAAAAGTCTCAATCCGGATCACAAAATGAATTCTAATACTGAATACAGATCATACTCTAGCTGTGAAACTGTAAAAACTGAAGTATTAAGTATTATTATAATATAATTTATTTTTGTGTTTTAAAGGATGTGGCTTTGGCTGCCAGATTCATCATGTTGTGTACTGTATGGTAGTAGCGTATGCAACTGGCCGTACACTGATTCTAGAATCGAAAGGTTGGCGATATAACAGACAAGGGTGGGAGAAAGTATTTATGCCTGTTAGCGAGACTTGCACAAATCCATCGGGATTATCAAAAGCAGATTGGGGATGTTAGTTATTTACAATTTTACGTTGTTCGTGCTTTGTGTGGTATATCGTAGTTTGTAATATGGTAAATCTTAAAAGTTGTCAACTCCTCTTTACAGCCGGCAACCACGATGTCCAAGTTTTAACACTACCCATTGTAGACTTTATGAAACCAAGGCCGCCATTTTTACCAATTGCAATTCCCTCCGACATAGCAGGAAGATTAGAAAAAGTTCATGGTGAACCTCACATATGGTGGGTCGGGCAGTTTGTTACGTTCTTGCTCAGGATGCAGCCACAAACACAGTCGCTAATAGATGAAGCAAAATCAAAAATGGACATTAGTTCTCCCACAGTTGGGTATATGATCAATTAGTTTTATTTTGAATATTGCTATAATTTATCAATTAGCGTATTTGATGACTGATCTTCAACGCTTGGTCTTCATGAATACGGGATCGGGATGTAGATGCCAATACGTATATGAACGAGTGTGTGTGAGTATTATATTATCCATTTATGTGGGACTTTTCTTTTCCAGTGTACATGTCCGTAGAACGGATAAAGTGGGAACTGAAGCTTCATTCCATCCACTGAAGGAATACATGCAGCATGTACAAGAATATTTTTCAATAAGAGAAAAAATTGAAGGCACTGTGAAGAAAAGAGTTTTTATTGCTTCTGATGATCCGAATGTTATTTCTGAAGCAGCACGAACGTAAGAACTGAAGAAATTATTGCTTGAAGTTTTAGAATGTAGTGTAGATTTGCTTACCGTCCATTCCCTGTGTATTTAGGTATTCAAGTGAAGAATGGCAAATAATGGGTGATAGATCAGTTGCACAGTCCGCCTCTGTTTCACAGAGGTACAATGGACTGATTGGTATTATAAAGGATGTGTTTCTCCTAGCGGAATGTGATTTCGTAGTTTGCACATTTTCATCACAGGTAAATATATATAGCACACAGCACAAAAATAGTTGTTCGTTGTTCTGTAATATATGATTGAAATCGTTTTTTAAAGGTTTGTCGCTTGGCTTACGAAATCATGCAAACAAAGTACGCTGATGCATCAGGAAGATTTGTGTCGTTGGATGATATTTATTACTACGGTGGTGGTTCGGGCACTATTCAGAAAGCTCAATTTACTCATAAACCTAGGAATAGTGGGGAGCTGGAGCTAGAAGTTGGCGATAAGATAGGAGTTGCCGGAAATCACTGGAATGGAATGTCTAAGGGTACAAATCAGCGAACCAATAAAGTAAGACTGCATTTTTAGAGAAAATTAACAAATTCCACTAACAATAACTTAATTAACAACTCCTTATTTATGGATGTTTAGGTTGGATTGTATCCATCGTACAAAGCTCGAAACGTTTATGCCAAAGTGAATTTTCCTCGCGATAAATGGTGGACGCAATCAGGCGAGGTCTGATGAATGACAGCGTTTAGATTAATTTTTCATTTTTTAATAGCGTATTGTGAACTTGCTTATTTTTTGTGTGGCAGTTCGTGTTTTAAATTAATCTATTAAGTTTGATATTTATTGAAGTCAGTCGGCGAAAATTGGATATTTTATTATTTTTATTTGACTGAAATGAGTTTGTAAATTCCACGTAATTAATATGTAATACTTTGCAATACTTGATAATTTTCTGAATGAAGGAAGCGCCTTTAGCGATAGAGAAATCAGTAATCAGAATCGGTTATTCTATGTGTAGGTATGTATGTAACAGTAACGTAAACGTTTTCCACGCAATATAAAATAATATGGCTTTTGGTGTATAAAATAATGAAGAGTCAACCCTTCAGGAGGAAATGTCAAAACTGTGGTATCGCAGAAAAAGGAAGTAACGTATTGCAAAAGCGCAATCACGTGCGGCCCATTAAAATTAAGTTATCTGTCTGGTTAAATTAATATCATGCAAGTGTCCTTTCGAGAACTGCCAGCGTGCTCATTTTATTTTGTCGTCGTGATTTATTGTTTTCCATTTAATTTTTATTTATTGTCGGCGCTGTACCCTAAGCTAGTTTATAGTTTATATTATGCATAAGAGCTTCATTCAATGTGGAGATGTGGAAAAGGATAATTTAATAGGTAACGTCGTAGCTTACGACTCGTAAGTCGTATTTTAGTTAAAATCCAACAGCATAGCCTAGCAGTTATTTAGTCATCGAATCGTATGATTTGATTCATCTTCATGTTTAATTCTGTGATGCTTAGTTTCTATATTCTTTCTACTTTTATGTTGTAAATAAGTTAGGTAGGATTACAAAGTTCATTCCAGATTCGCTGTGGTTTACTTTGATCCAGGTATGACGCATAATGTGGGATGTCATTAGATATACCTAGTTTTTAAATGCTATAAAAATCGACGTGGATTTACCGGTAGACAACGGGGGTAAAAATCAAAGATGCACGAACGACAAGTATTAACTAACTGTTTTAACTTGTTATCAATTTCTGACCCAAAATTCCAGTAACAATTCTAATGCCAAAACAGTGACTTTGTGATAAAACACAGATTTGTGATACAAGTTACAATTTGTTTGGTTTCGTATTTAATTATATTATACTAGAAGAGATGTTGAGAAAAATGCCTGGGACAGTCTTAAGATTTTTGTGTAGGGTGCAAAACGGGGGGTAAGGACGAATTTCTTTATTGTTTCATTTGACTCTCCTCATCGTGAAATGACTTCAGCTCAAAACTTTTAAAATTGCGATTGTATAAATATTTCGGAATACGTATTCCTTGGTACTTGGCAGCGGTCCACCCCAATTGTAAGTTGGAAGAATACCTAGCCGTAATGACGTATTTCGAAAGAAATTATTTGGATTTCCAACTTTTTGAACGCGTTTCTTGACAAGTAGAGTCAATTAAGCCAATAAAAACTTCGGGATCCTCGTTTGCGCACTCTACTAGATTTTTTCACGTGTAATGTTATTAGTTGTGCAATAAATAAATGTTCGGCAACATAGCATTTGTTTAATGTTAAGGAGCAAATATTCGGCTTTCGTAGCCGCGACATCATGATTGTAGCCTAGTAAGTAGTTTAGTTTGATTAATGGTGTTAACAAGACAATTTATATTATTATAACCGTCACCGTTGACCGTCTCCAGCCACGATTGGCTCAGTAAATAAATAATGAATTGTACCACATCGGTATTTGCAACTCTCTTCTCGAAATACATTTCATGTACTAAATCAGATCTAAATATAATCAATAATAATAATTATACAGTTGTTGAAACCGTTTTTCTTATGAAAACAAAGACAATGCATTATGAATGCCTATATTATTCATGTTCACGGCCAATAGATTTTTGATTGATTGTGCATAAATGCCAACCACTCACGTAGTATCGCATCGTATGCATTGGTGAATGATAAATCTACAGGAATGCATGGGTGAATCCACCAATGTCATTTCTAATGAATGAATGATAGTTTAGTATGGTGCATTATTTATTGGGCAGGTAAATCCATCCAGCCAAAATAGCTATCCGAATTTCCCAAATACCTAAACTCTAAACCCATGTAACCTATCCATCATCTATACATACATACTACATACTGATTTCTGATGCGATGTGTCAGGATTTGGGATAGAGGTGGGGACGCAGGTAAGTAGAAGTCCAGTAAATGGAACGGACCGTAAAAGTACTAATACGGATGGAATGGAAAATGGAATATGCAATAATACGGACGGTTTAGGTGGACTTTTCGTTTTTTATATATGTACCTAGAATATAGTTCGTAGTTCTTTTCTTTACATGTAGAAACATACTGATGCAGATGCTATTCATTCATATTCATATATGCTATGCTACGGCACCCAAGCACCATGCATATTACCTTGCATATTATCATCTCTATTATCAGTACTTTTTGGTGTGAGGAGTAGAAGGAAGATCGTACTGTGTAAATACACACACGTACATATACGCTATGCTACTACTACTGTCGCTACTTTTGGATTTGGAAAAGGTCCAACAACTCCGTCCAATTCAAACCAAAAGCCGGGTGGCGTCCAATGTAATACTTACTTACTACTTACTACACACTTTCTAGATATTATTATGCACTCGGAAATATCGGAATTGGAATGACTTGCCGAGTTCAAGGAGTACTTTTTATTGTTAGTGAAGGGTGGGTATAATGGGTATATGGATTATGGATATAGTATATATGGGTGCAAAAAGTATCGTAAAAGGAACATACATATACAAATACATACATACATAGGTACATCCATTTAATTAGTCTTAATTACGCTATCTACTCTGTGCATGTGTATTATTGTGTGTACTACTATTGTGTTCGCGACTTCGCGTTCACTCACTTGCGTCTTTTAGAAATAATTACTTCATACTTTTTCCCCATGTACATGCGATGCATATAGGATGTGGTTGTGGATGTAGGTAGGAGTATTGTCCCAAACGAGTCGTAGCCCCGGTATTCCGGTATTACTTTGGTCTTCTTTTGATGATGGTCTGCTGCTGGCTACGGCTACTACAGTCAGTACAACAACGCTAACACCTGAACCAGGGAGGACAGGACGCCGCTTTTTGAGCTGCTAGTATACATAACATAATATCCTCTCGCATAATACTACCTAGATGGAATATCCGAAAGTCTGAATGCTTTTGACATTTTCTTCAACATCATCTCCTTCCTCTCGTCCTCTCCATCATCCAAGTCTCCAATGTAGTCCATTTTTTGATCCGCGTAATACAACCTCCTCAAGTATAGAAGAAAAAACTGCAGAAGTGTGGGAAATTGTAATGTTATGTATACCGTTTTAAAATATACGTTAGGAACTCAACAACATCATTTAATTAATTCTTTACAATAATTATTATTTATAATTCAATTCAACTATTCAATTAAACATTTTACGAGAGTAGGAGAACAATAGGCGATTTTATATATAGCTTTATTATCCGTTTATTCTCCCACCGAAGAAGCTACTTCTACTACTGCGTAAACGACAGTAATTAAATTGCAACAATTTCCAAGTGTGTATAAATAATAGTATTATTAATCGTTGTTGTGTATCACTGTATCTAGTAAACAAACGGACAGGTGAGTCGAGTGGAGTGGCTGACTAGTTTATTTAACGAGTTCTGTTTCTGTCATTGCATTTGTGTTGTGACGTGCGTTGAGGTTGTGTTTTGACGAAACGAAGTGAATTTAGTTTTTTGGGCTGAGACGTTGAAGAAGGTAAATATACATAAATTATTTAAGTAAATACAGCAGAATAAGTAATATAATAGGCATTTAAAGTAGTTTGCATTCCTTTCCTTTCCTTGGCTAATTGAATTGCACATTAATATTATTATAAAGTCAAGAGTGAAAAAAGTACATATGCACGTACAATTATTATTATTTTTATTTATTTGAAAGGTAATTGAATTTTAGAGTTTATCACGAACGTAGAAAGATACTATGTAAAAAATCCCTTTTCATCCTCCGGTCTTGAGTTTTTGGTTTCTCAAACGTTTACTGACGAGTTACGAGTGTGATTCTCCTTCTTACTCGCGAAAGCTAATATGCAGACAAATATGCTAATTTTCAATGCAAAAATTTATTTAAATCAGCATAAGTAGATGCCCTGTGTAAATGTAAATAATATTTACAGTCATAATAATATGCAAAATGTCAATTATGTGATGTTCTTCATTTCATTCTTGCCATGTTGCCGCAAGGTGAACGTGGAGCCTTTTCTTTTCGTTCTATCCATTGCATTGCAAGACATACTTTAATCCAATACGATCAACATAATCAAATTTTTGTCGTGATCTAGGTGCTTTCTTCAACATGAATCTAACCGCGGAAGAAGTAAATAAGATGAAGGTGGTTGAACTGCGAGCGGAATTGCAAGGTCGTGGTTTGGACCCAAAGGGAGTAAAAGCCGTCCTTGTCGACCGACTGCTTGCCGCTCTAGGTCAAAGTGGAGCATCTGTCGCTTCAGTTGGAAACGGGTCAGCTCAGGTGTCATTAGATTTATCCTCTGGGGATATGGATGAGTCAAAGTGTGACGAAGATGCTGATGGAGGGTCCCAAGTAGATCCTCCTAGCACAGAGGCAGCCGTCGTAACAGCTAGCATTCCACAACCAGAGGATACTGGTGTTGAAAGTAAAAAGGAAGAACCAGTTTCAAAGGAGTCTAATGAAGTGATCACTGAAGAAGAAGAACAGGATGAAAAAGAAGCTGAAGAAGATGCACCACCTGAAGAGGAGGAAGATGTCGGTGAAGGGGATGAAGATGCAGAAATGGCGGAAGAGGATCAACAACAAATTCAAGAAGCTGAGAGCAAAGACGACAAGGATAAGGATATTAAGGATACGGATGGGTCGGATGCGGACAAGGAGAAGCAGGAAACAATGGATGTTGATCAAGAAGGAGATACCACTAAAAGGAAAATTGAAGTAATAAATGGGGAAGCTTCCGATGAAAGCAAAACTAAAAAGCTTAGGACAGAAGAGACAATTGTTTTTAAAAATGTTCCGCTTAATGAACCTGAATTTGAGGAAAGCGCGGTTCTTTTAGATTGGTGTAAGTTAACTACGGTACATTGTATTTACTATCCAGATTCAGTAGTTTCTCTCGTATATTGACATATAATTTAAAATTTGCAGACAAGTCGGATTTAAATCTTAAAATTTCGACCGAAAATTTCCTTGAAGCTGAACCCACCGTGTATGAAGATTTTCCTTTTGCGTACGCTGGGGCTAAGGCAACTTATGGATTCAAGAAAGGCAAGCTGTGTTTTGAAGCGAAATGGGTTAAGTCCTGCGAAGTTCGTTCTGATTTTGGCGACAAAGAGACTAAGCACGTCTTCCGAGTTGGATGGTCTGACATTAGTGCCGATCTTCAATTGGGTATTTTTTCATTATTAAAGATATGATATTCCATAGACATACGAAAAGATGCGTACCTAATATGGTAATACAAAAAATCAATAGCAACATTAATGAGGTTTGTATCGTTATTGTTAGTGTGTACGAGACCGAGAGATCTTTTCGCGTGTCTAGCCATCGCATATTATATATCGCAAGGCCTCTAATAAATTTGGTGCTCCGATTTGTTTCTTTGTAGGTGAAGATAAACTGTCATATGGGTTGGACGTGAGTGGGAAAATATACAATGCAGGTGTAATACAAGATCTTGGAGAAAATTTGGCAGAAGGTGACACAGTTTGTGCGTACCTTGTAAGTCCAGTAGTTGTCGATTACATTAATAAAAAATATATATACCAACTTTGACTTGACGAGCGTTTAAGCAAGCATAAAATATAAAACAAATAGCAACAAATTATGGTAGGTTGGTATGAGGCTGTGGGACGCTTATTTATTGTACATTTTACATAGGATCTTGATGTGGAACCGGTAGAACTTAAATTCACTAAGAATGGTACAGCCGTTGGCGAATCTGTTAAGATCGAGAAATCCGACCTTGAAGAAAAGGCACTTTTTCCACATATACTGGTGCGAAATGTGAAATTCGAAGTTAACTTTGGAAGTAAAGATCCTGCTCATCCTCTTCTCGAAGGGTACGAAATGGTTGGTAAGGTTGAGGATGCTGATACACGTGTACGTGGTCCTACCAGACCAGAAAAGAAAGATGACTGCCAGGTATGGAGCTGCATAACATTTTTATACTCTACTCTTACTCTTGGTTGTTTGTACCTAATCAATGTAACTCGAAACGTTTTTTCTTGATACTATTCTGATTTTGTGATTTATAGCTAATCATGCTAGTTGGTTTGGCCTGCAGCGGAAAGACGAAATGGGCTAAAGATTTCATTCGGAATAATTCAGACAAACATTATAACATCTTAGGAACATCAACTGCTGTAGAAAGGGCTTTGAAAGACCAGTCTATTCTCTCCTCTCAAAAGGCTCCAAGGGTTTTCGATTCGTTCTTCATGAAAGCTGGAAAATTTGTCGAGCGTCTCGTTGATATTGCGCCTTCAAGGAAACGAAACTATATCTTGGATCAGGTTAGCTTCAAGTCTTAAATTGATTACCAATACCGGGTAAAAAGGTAATAAGCCACAAAGTGAAAATTGTATAGGTAAATATCATTTAAACTCAAAAATCATAGAGTAAGAAAGACGATGTCAGTCTTGATAAATATTTGCATACAAATCTATAAAAGGACTCGCTAATCCTTTAATTGAGAGAGATACAATCTGAGTTTACCAGGAAAACCGGTGACAAGTCATCAATGACGTGGGCGATATTAAACCACACAGAGATATATTGGGCTACTTTTATACTTCTGTCAGGCCGTCAGGCCGGTGAAAATGGAAAATAAGACGAATGGAATGTTTAAACAAACCTCATATTGATAACTACAAAATCGTATGCTTGCCTCAAGGATTGAGGGGTGAAACAAGTGGATACCTTCCGTAGTAAAGTGGAATATAACCATCTAATCAAGTTGCAAATTGCAAATGACTTGAGGAATCTCTGGTGAAATAATCAACTTTCTTTGCAGAAACTTTTGTTTTTTATACAGGAAAAAATGAGTGATTTTTACTTCATAAATCCTCCTCTATTATATTCCTTACAACCCGTTCCTTTTCCTGTCTTTGATGCCGATGAATTTCGGAACACTTGATAGTGAAGTATGATGACAAGTCGCTTCCATTTCCATACTGTTTAGGAAATGCTAACACCGCTGAATGACAGCACCTGCCAGTATCTATATAATATTACCTTATATGATCCTTAAAGTGAAATCCCAAAATTCCAATATAGTTTACTTACGTACAATATCGTAGTTTAAAATGATTAATCAAAGTGGTCGGTACCCTCAAAAATGATGAAACGCGTCAGCATTGAATGAGAACATCTGTCTAATAATGACAATCGCTGAAACTGAAACTAAAAATAGTGGACAATATAGCCATTATTGCAAACAATAAACTAGCAGTGAGCATTGCTACATAAAAAATAACGGTATACTTGTAGTAAGATTACAAATTTTGTCGTAGACTTCACAAGTGGCTAACAGATACAGAAAAACTTTTGGAATTTGGTGAAGTGATACGAGTGAAGAGAAAAGGGTTTTTGAAATGCTGACCAGCATAACTCAAAAATCGGGTATATCAATGTGTACATCCGAAAATACAAGAAAGTAGCAACTTGCGGAAAGATGAGTGCATCATTTAAACCCATATGATGTTCACTGCGGTCAAAACCTGGGTGGTTATGTTGACCAATGGATATATGAACATGCAATTCAACAGCTTGAAAAGAAGTGATCAAATCTTGAAAGATCAACTTGAAACTTGTGTTTCAGATTACGAGATGTACATCGTGGTAGAACAAAAGTGTCAATTGCAAGTATTGAGCTGCCATTTGCTGCTAAGAAAGTGCCGAATCACAGTTGCGAATAGCAAATAATACAGCCATTCGCCACGTTTTACAAACTTGTGAGAAATAAATGTGCTTGTGATAGATGAGAATTACAATTACCGGCATCAATATCTCAGCTGTAACATTACGATAAACTTACATCTACATTATTGCAACAAATTGCAACGCAATATTTTAGACTTTGGATAAAGTGCAAACCGTAAAAAGTACTAAAATTGTATACACTGTGGGCTACTGTGAACCATCAACGACGATGGTTTTGAAAATTTGCAACTTGTATCAGATCATTATCATTGATAATGCTAATTTATCATCACCTATATCTTCGACAAATCTATCACTAAGTTATATAAGTCTATAAAATAGGCCGGACATACGTCCGCCATTTGTAGTAGCTATTTGCTAATAATGTTATCAGAGATTGATTTCAACAACAAAAATTAATGGCTAAATTTTTATTACCTTTTTTAGAAAGCTATATTATCAAACTGGGCACACAAACATCTCAAACGAAAAAAATTTGATTGGTTGTATTATTTAGAGCAATGTTTTACCAAGCGTGCAGCGTCGGAAGTGCGGAGGTTTTGAGAATTTCAGGCGGCGGGCTGTAGTGATCTTACCGCCTGATGAGGAGTACCAGAAACGTATCAAATCTAAAGAACAAGAGCAGGGAAAAAGTGTTCCCAAATCCACCATCCTTGACATGAAAGGTTCCTCCACTTTCCTATGAGAATTTAGACAAACAAACATTTACAAAAATCTCAGTTATTTCTTTCGTTAATTTCATTTTTACAAAGAGTGTATATCAAGCAAACGTATCCGTCGTCTATTTTGAAAATTAGAACAAACACTAAAATTCATAAATATCTACTGAAAAAATCGAAATTTTCTTTTCTTTTTTTTGTAATTTGTATAAAAAGCTAAGATTATATATCTCATTCGTAATACATTCCTTAAAATTCGCAGCATCGTTCCGCCTGCCAGACGTAGGAGAGCTTTTCTCTGAAGTGGAGTTTCCAGAATTACAAAGGGAGCAGGCACAAGAACTTGTGACAAAGTACAACAAAGAAGGAGTCGCTGCTGGCTACGGTCGATCTCCTTCTGGAAGGGGAGGTCCTAGGGGAGGACCGAGGGGACGAGGCTCTATGCGTACTAATAAATAATAGTAAAATGTGGTACATTGTTTTGATTTCAGCAATGCAACTAGGACTTATTTGCAATATTATACAGGAGGTAGAGGTGGTCCGCGTGGTGGAGGACATGGTGGACGACCATGGAGAGGTGGCCCACCTCCAAGAGGGGTACCAATGGGTGGTTACGGAATGAGACGTGGAGGACCTCCAGGACCCCCACCAATGAGAATGCCTAGAGGCCCACCTGTAAATATGGGAGGTCCACCAAGAGGAGGTCGTGGAATGCCACCAATGCGCGGCGGAATGCGAGGCAGTGGAGGCCCTCCTCCCCCACAAAGAGGTAGTCTTCAGCCAAGAGGAGGAAGTTGGGCACGTGGAGGTGGTAACATGAATTCATCAAGGGGTCCACCACCCCCAATGAGAGGGGGTCGTGGCGGTGGTCGAGGTGGACAAATGCAGAGTGGAGGTTCTGGACGTTGGGGCTCTGGTCCTGGTGGACCTCAAAGACCTAACCAAGGCAGTCGTGCTCCTCAGGTAACTAATTGCCATCGCTTGGTCATTGGTCATAATGTTTTACGTTTGATGTGATTAACAAATGTAAATCCTACTATTTAGGGAGGCAACTTCCAATCGTGGGGACAGGGTAGTTGGGGAGGTGGTCGTGGTGGCGGTGGGGGAAACCCAGGTAAGTTTTTGACTTGTTTTCGCGAAATATAAAATACGGTTTGCTACTTCTTACTACTAGTTATGTTGAACATAACCATATTATTCATATCTCAGGGTTTGGTGGCGGATTTGGAGCAGCAGATCCGTGGGTACATCAACAGGTACCAGATCAAGGATTTGGTCAGTCATGGGACAGCGTGGGTTCTGGTGGTAGCCGTGGTGGTACATGGCAGGGTTATGGAGGACAAACCCTCGGAAATGCTGGACGTCGTTAATAATAAATGTTACATTATGTTTAGAAGTAGGTAATAAGATTACAAAGAAAAAAGTACATACGAAGGACGGAGTAGGGAGGGATCTTCTATTGCAATATTGGAAACAGGTGCAGGTGTAGCAAAATAGACCAATGTTCATTTGTAAGGGCCTTGGGTGCTTACATCGGTTAACCCAAACTTTTAGATTACAAATTATGTTTGTCATATGAATAGGAATTCTGTAGCATATGGTATGGTATATTAGCTTAGGTTATGTAGCATCAGATTATAATAATTATAATAATATGGTTAAAATGGTACTATCCACATCAGAACTTCCTCTTTTATATTTTATTAAAGTAATATCACCTACCATCTGCATTGGTGATTGACGAAAAGAACTATCCTATTAGTAGTGTGAATATGTGTAGAGGCACGATATCTTTCCCGACGTAGGCTTAGAAGAATCTAATTAGATTATGTAAATCAATATGGCATTTACCAACATTAACAATATTGATAATAATAAGTATTTCATCTTTGGTGTTTTACCGCATACCAGGGATTTAATTAATAACTTGAACATTATTTAGTGGTAAGAATTGTTTGTAAATTGTAACATGTATTAAAGTATTTCCTGTTTATAAATAGGGTAGCTGCGAACTGCGAATAGAAACGTATAAACAAGACAATGGAAGGTGTGTTTTAAACACGATTTATACACGATGTATTTCTGGTCTCAGCTAATAGGAAAATGTAGAGTGGATTAATGGTTTTAAATTTAAATTTGCAGTGACTATGCGGAGGTCAGTGTAGTATTTATTTCATAAATTATTAAAACCAATAGCGTAGAATATTCAGACCGTCAAAATTACTTCGATCGTTCGATCTATACCTGTCTTTTATATGCTATAGCTCACCGTTGCGTTAGTTCAATTCATTATTTACATCGTGTTTTCAATATGTTCAGGATTGGTTTTCTTTCCTTTGCATCTGCGTCTTCATAAAATCTTTGTAATACCATAACGTTTCAGGAAATAGACATCAGCACTAGGATTTGAAAACCATGTTTATTGTACAATGTTTTAGTTAATGAAGAATGCGTGGTCGTCATAAATATTATTATAGATTTTCAATACCATGGTGGGTGTAAAAAAAATTCAAAACTAAAAATGGCAGCATCTTCAATTCAATATGTAATACAAAATAAAAGGGCATCGCATGTGAGTAAGTGGGGAAACGTATGATTGTGAATGTATTGTGTGGGGTTGACTTGTGAAATAAAGCTGATAGATGGTTTTTAATTTGAAATCTATTATTGCATGCTGTAATATGCGCTCACAAAACATTGGATTCACAATGTGTAATATATTGTCGTGATTATATATTTAATATTCAATCATATCAGTCATATCTCAAAAGAAATTCTTTCAAATGGATTCAGGCCATAAACAGACTCATCATTGTCAATGGAAGCCCAAGCCATCCTTTCTGTTGTAAACCCCATTCCAATGTTTCCTATGTTATCCACACAGATAACTCCTCCGGCTCCATTAACCCGTTGGCTCATGAATTTCAAACATTCACGAACGGCTTTGTTAGGATGATTTCCTGAATGCAAGTTTAGATTCAATAAAAATTTGGTCAATCAAAAATATGCATGAATTTTCAACCACTTTAATTTCAATTGTTTATTTACCTAACCGACACGCCTCAGCCACCCTAAACGCAAGACAAGTCTTGGTAATAGATTCGCCATGTCCGGTGCAAGAAATAGCTGCAGCTTCATTGTCGGCATAAACGCCACACCCAACCAACGGGGAGTCGCCCACCCTTCCAACTCGTTTAGCCGTGATACCTCCAGTCGAGGTTCCAGCGGCCAACAATCCACTTTTATCAATTACAACGCATCCAACAGTGTCATGCCCAAGATGGACATTGGGTAGGTCCTGATTATCCATCGTCAGTTTATCACGGTCTGAAAAATGCGCTTCAATTGAACAACGATACTTTTTAAACATCTTCCAGCTCTCGGTTGCATGAGGAGTTACAAGCTGTTCCAGAGGAACTTCTGATATGCCACATTCTTCAGCAAAAATGTTTGCCCCCTTCCCTACCAACATTACGTGGTCCGTTTTGTCCATTACGTTTCTAGCCAACTGTATTGGATTCTTTATTCGTTCAACACAAGCGACTGAGCCAGCTTTCAGTGCCTTTCCTTCCATTATAGCGGCATCAAGTTCGATACTCCCTGCAATTGTTAACACTGAGCCGGTACCTGCATCGAAACACGGGTTATCTTCCAAATCAGTTACTGCTGCCTCCACGGCGTCTACCGCACTTCTTCCTGAGTTTACAACACTCCATGCAATTTTCGCAGCACGCTGAACACCCTGAATGCTCAATTCTGCTAAAGTATCTGGGATTGCCCATGCACCTCCATGAACTACCACCACCGGAAACATGACGAAAGAAAGGGAACGGTGAACAGCACAAAAACCGACTCGAAGTTTAAAAAAATGGTTTGCGTTTGTGTTAAAAGAAATGTGTGACACTTTCTGTTTGCGACTAAACTTTTATTTTTCACCTAGAGTGTATTATGAATATTATGATACAAAACTAACTCTTCTTTGTTATCAAGTACGAATGACAAATACATAAAATCCTAAATTTGATAAATATTGCTTGCTTCATTTTACTACATGCGGAAATGGACGCTACATGGAAGAATCCAAATGTTGATCGATTGCTTTCTGAGTAGAAAGTAATTTATCAGCTAGTCTGTCGCGCCTTCTCTTTAGAAATCTTAGCCTAAGCTCTTTCGCTTTGTATCCAGCTAGAAATCCTACGGTGAAGGAAATGCAAATGACTACTCCAAGAGCGATACCTTCTTTGGACATCTTGCTGACTTAATGGTAATGAAAACAGAAGGTGAAGGCGACGCAACAGAAGCAGAATAGCAGAATAGAAGAACAGAAGTTAAATGTGTCTGGTTTTGTTCACGGCTTAGCTAGCATTAACACTATTCATAGCATAGCGAATGTGCTATTGGGTTGTAGTTGTAATTTCATTCAGAACAGGGTGCTGCATAATTCCACCTCTGGTCGTCGTGTCATATGTCATCATCGTCGCATCACACCATCGCATCAAGAGATCTGAAATAATCATTTTCATATAAACAAAAATTCCATTAGTTTGTACATCTGCGAGACCATTTGTTGAACTCTAAGCTGTGTCGCTCTTATAGTACAGGTGTATTAAAAGTTCACTGCTACTCTCTTAAAGCGGGGATTCTTTTAATTGTATTTTGTCTAATCTGCTAAAAATTAGCAGTGCCTTGTGTATCAGTTGTATCACATCATCATACAAATCAAATCAAGGAATAATGAAAACTACTTATAGATCCACTCCACACGCATGACCACGACAGCACTGCAGCAGAACTTTTGGATTCTTTCAATGCGTTTGGTGACAGACCTTTTAGAGGTGGTCCGTTAGAGCTTTAAACCTGGCACGGAGAAAGGCATCATTGAAGATTGAAGTGCTTACTTTTACTTTACCATTTCCCGTGTGGTTCCACCAAGTGCCATGGAATGGTTGTATGAACAAGGCCGTTGGAGCTGGTGAGCTGGAACTTACTTAGGGACAATAGCATGGAATATGCGATTACTTTGTCTTATTCACTGAAAAACCCACGGGAAATTGTACGGGACGATTTCGAAAAGCAGTAGTAGGCGCGTATTTTTAGTTTGAGTGTATAAATGCACTGTGATGGTGTTCCAATATCATCAGAGAACAGTTTTTGTGTCCAGTGCGGTAGCGGTACATGGTTTACATGACATAGACATGGTATACAAGGACAAGCATCTCAGGATCAGGAGGAAGATGATATTATTATGTTAACAGACTCACAGCTGCCTGCTGCACACATGTGCACACAAGCAGAGAAAATGATATTATTATGGAGCTGGCTCTCGCGTGGTGATATTGGCGATACCCACTAGAAAATGTACAATGTACAGCACAGATATTATGAAAGAACTTGTGCATATTACTTACACTGCAAAGTGTCAAAAACACACACATTTTTAAATGAAGTGATGAACTTTGCTGCCGTCATCAACGAAGGATAATAGTAGTACTATTAACTATTGTAGATAATATACTAGTATCAATATTCTCCAGTGTTCACTGCAACCTGGACCTGCCTCCCTTCAATCACGAATTCATATCATAAGCCTATCCTATCATATACCTATTATTATCAAATGAGAAATGCATGAACCGAAATGCATCGTATAAAGCAGTACTGAAAAAAGAAGATTTTGAAGGAAACAAAGGCTTGAACAAAGCAAATCTATTTACTACATAAATACTTATATGTATGTATTTGTAGTAATGTTCTGTAACAAGCAAAATTCCAAATCCAAAAAAATACAGGCAACAAGTTTAGCAGGCCGGAAACCCGTTTTGATGTCCTCTATCGACTCCCTGTGTCACTATCAGCTTGGGCAAGAGACCGAGCAAGACGAAAAATGTGCCTAAAAATATTTCCCGAGTGGAGCTCGATGCAGGTTGCATGCACCATTGGTTCATATATGCAGTTGTGGAGGGGATATCGAGATGTGTGCTATTTCTATGATGAACCCACCACCACCACCACCACGGCAGTCTCACTCATCTCATCTCATTCCCACAATTGCTTGCTTTCCGTCCGCTGTGCTGAGTGCTGTGGCTGTGTAGTATAACTTGTACTGAAGTTACTTCTGGCTCTCTCTTTTGACTGCTGACCACGGCGGTGCAGGTGCTCGCTCTCTCTGTCTCTGTCTGTGGCTTGACCAAACCGATTTTCAAACTTTACCTTCCTCGTTTCAAACTGGTTTAACCATGGCCAAAGCTGGGGTAAGTGCACTAATTTATTTAATAGCTTTAATTTGATAACAGTCCTTGTGGAGTGGAGATTAGCGTACAATTGGGACTATATAATGGGAACCCTCTGCCTCTTTCCTCCATGTAGACATTGTACACATATTGTGAGAACTTCCGGGCCCTCAAGGTTCTCATTGCTGCGGCCTACTCGGGGGCCAATGTGGAGGTTTGCAAAAAGTTTAAATTTGGAGAGACCAACAAGGAAGACGCCTTTCTAAAGAAGTTTCCTCTGGGAAAGGTAAAATTAGCAGCACTCTCTTAATAATTAATTGTTAGCTAAAATTGTGAGGTAGGGAATGGTGAGAAGAGATTGGCCAGGCGGATGACATCAGGAAGGAGGTGATGGTTTGTGGACAACGTTTTGTCGACGTAAGGAGTGAGGTGTTACTCAAGGAATGATGCAATTTTTAGGATTGTGTCAGAAAAAGTCAAAGAACGTGTTGAGTTTAATAATAATGTCAAATTCTTGCATCAGTTTTGCTAATGTCAACTAATGTGTTTATTCCTTTAGGTACCGGCGTTTGAGAGTAAGGATGGAAAGGTGTTGTTGTCGGAGAGTGATGCCATTGCACACTATGTATCAGATGACGCACTCAAGGGTGGCAAAGGCGACGTAGAGAGGTCACAAGTACTTCAGTGGGTATTGTTTGCACAGTCCGAATTACTCCCTGCCATTTGCGGTTGGCTATTTCCTTCTCTGTCCATCATGCCTTTCAACAAGGATGTATGTTTTATTAATCGTACTAAATTAGGCTACAACAAGTGAAGTTTGTAACATACGCAAAAGTTTATATGGGAATTTAAATGTGGGATTTTGCAGCAAGTGGCAAAAGCGAGGTCAGAAACAGAGAGGTGCCTTAAAGCGTTGGACGACTATTTGCTCCCAAGAACTTTCCTTGTTGGTGAAGGTGTAACTCTGGCTGATATTGCAGTTTTTGCGGTTCTAACCGATGCGTACAAGAACTTGTTGGATGCGGACAGCAAGAAATCGTATGTTAATGTGAATCGTTGGTTTGACACCATCTTAAACCAAGACAAGGTTCAAGCTGCCATCAAGAAATATAACTACAACTTTTCCTATTGTACGACACCAGTGAAGTTTGATGCTGCTAAATTGAAGGAGATTACCGGAGGTAAGGATACGGGCTTGTTGAAGCCTTCGCACGTTTAGAAATTGGTAGTTTATGCAAGTGTTATTAGTTTAGTAACACTAAAACGTCTGTCCGTTTAGGATCCGCACCAGCACCTGCTGGGAAGGATAAGAAAGCTGACGAGAAAAAAGAAAAGAAGAAGGAAGAGAAGAAGCCCCAACCCAAAAAGGAAAAGGAGCCCGAGGAAGAGATGGACGCTGCTGAAGCTGCACTGGCTGCAGAGCCAAAATCCAAGGACCCACTTGATGCTTTGCCAAAGGGGTAAGATATGAATGTTCGCTTAAAATGTGAAAAGTAAATTATACTTAAATAAATCATTGATGTTTATAACGATACAGTTCATTCGTCATGGACGACTTCAAGCGTGAATACTCCAACAAGGATGTCGATCAATCAATTCCCTACTTTTGGGATAAATTTGATTCGGAAAATTATTCAATTTGGTATGGGGAATATAAATACAGCGACGAGCTAACCAAAGTATTTATGAGTTGTAATCTCATCGCAGGTACGTTTCAATAGTTGTCTTTACCTGTAAAATGCGATTATGGCAATGTACAGTGTCAACTGCCAACCTTTCAGATTACGAATGGTTCTAAGTTCGAGTATTGTAATGTTGATGATAGGTATGTATCAACGCTTGGAGAAGATGAGGAAGAACGCATTTGCTTCAATGTGTCTCTTCGGTGAAGATAACAACAGCACAATTTCCGGCATTTGGGTGTGGCGTGGTCAAGAATTAGCTTTTAGTCTGAGCCCTGACTGGCAAGTGGACTACGAGACCTACACCTGGACCAAACTGGATCCTAAGGCAGCCGAAACCAAGAAGATGGTTAATGATTACTTAGCCTGGGAAGGAACCGATAAAGGAGGAAGGAAGTTTAATCAAGGGAAAATATTTAAGTAGAGGAATACCCCGCATTTTTTGTCTTCCTTTGCAGATAAGATTTTTGTTCTAAATAAATAATAAAAAACTGAGAAACAATTTTTATGGTCACCTGTTGCGTTATAGCACATTTTATTTTCATAACTGCAACAAAATATTGTCTTACGGATACCAATATTATTTTTAGCATCATACAACTAATTCTTCATACCTCGAAATAAAAGTAGACTGGAAAGAAATAATTAGATACGTACTACATACCTTTATCGGTTATCTACAAGAGTAAGGTATCACAGATATATATTTATATTAAAGATACGCGGCACTTATTCCTTTTGATCAGTATACAATGCAATTATCATTATTTCTAATTGCAAAGGTCTGAGAAAAAAGTATTAACTTACAATTAATACGACTAAAAATTGAATACAATGAATTATTATTAGACTTTTATAATCACTCATTACCGCATTACTCACAAACAAAAAGATTTAAAGTAAACTGCGTCACTGTTGTACTGGCTTGTACCTGGATAAACTTCGATGTATTTTTTTTAATAAATCTACTTATAATACAAGGCCAAATTCAAATAATGCAAGTAAGCAAGGGGTATGGAATGGCGTTATAAATTGCGGTAAAATTATGTAACTAGCATAAATGGTAGTAATAGTCAATCTTTAAAAATGCATTTCTGTAAACCAAAATTAACTGAAATCGTGGATTCTACGAAAAATAGGTTTATATGAAGACGAAGATGCATACACATCAATTATACCAACCTATAACATAGTACAAATAGAATTAGTATTTATTTATTAAACTCCGTTTTGTAGTATGTGGTAAGCTGCTCCAAGGGCCCAACTGATTTCATGACCGCGAATTTTCTTCAGTGCAAGTAGTGGGGTCGATTTTGCAAGGCCATAGCCATTGTGCAGAAGGGCTCCCATGTATGTAAGATCCAAGCAGAGTAACGGAAGATCTGCATTTATCGTTTTACAAGCTTGTTTTCCAGCATCAAAATAATGTTGCAATGTCAACTTTCCACCATCCATTGGATCTGTTTCAAAAATGTAATAATTCAACATGGATATTAATTAACACATACATTGTATTTGCGTTTGGATCATTCATTTGGAACTTTTCAAAATAAATTTTAGTCTATAATAAAAAATTACCAACCTACGATTCCGGCTTCAGCGGCCCTCTCGAAGAAGTAAGAAAATATAACAATTTGGCGATTCAAGTCTCTGGATTTCACTACCCCATTTTCTTCAATCAATTTCACAATTACGTTGTAACACTCATCCCAATCTGCAATTGCTTCCCTACGAGTAAACCCATTGTACTGAACTTTCTCGAACTTTCCTGTATGGGCGCCCCTAAAAATAGCATAGAAATATTGTATTAACTTCACTTAATTAATTTTTGAAAAGGTATTTATTATAAGAAAGTAAGCTCTGAGTTCGCTAATGGATGGTTAAGCGTATATCCTACTTGATAGTATATGTGACTCCAGCATATTTCCACTCCCTTGAAACCACTGGATTTACGCATGCACTTTCTAATACTGTAGATTCCTGATCAGTTTTGTTATACGACAATACTGATTTGCGGATGGACTGGAGCCCAAGACCTAGATAACTGTCAAATAGTCAGATATAACATCTATTATTAAATGACCTGACTTCCCTTTTTAACATTATTACAAATCTGTAGAATAATAAATTATACATAGAAGAATGTACGGAGATTTTAAAATGCAATATTACCTATGTGTATATAAGGGCACTTGTCGATGAAACAAACTAATATTTTGAATATCTTCTTTGGGATACAGATTCTGGGTTTCCGTAGACGAAGCTACTGTAATCTGTGTTGATCCTCCCCCTAAGTCCATAGCCGCAACAGTCTTTGCAACGGGTCCGCCAATCCGATCTAACATTAGAAATTGGCGTTATAGGATTTAAAAAAATGCTAAACTACAAGTATCTTACAGTCTCTGTACTTAAAACTAAAGTTCTGTACCCAGCAGAAAATTGACGGTGAACCACGAGAAAATTCCTTCATCCACACCATCCATAATTCCAACAGAATCTGCAGTCGTTGCGAAACCACTGTCATGAATAGCTTCTGAAACCTTCGTTTTAAACGAAAGAAATGTACAACATTTAAACACATTAACTAACTAATTCACAAAATGCATTTTACTAATAGTGAGCTACTTACAGCAGCCAAAATAGCATCCGCTTTTTCTTTTGGCAGCAACCGAAGACCAGCAGTTGCTTTTAAGGAAATTGGCGTGGTTGACCATGCTTCAGTTGGAATAAATTGTTTCGCTTTCATCAGCAAGGGTTTCAAACTATCCGCACCTACTTGTGGAGTATCAGCATACGATGAAAGGCCAGGTTTGACTTCGTGGAAAATACCATCTTTAAGTTTCAGACTGTTATCTGGAATATTTTTTATTATAAAAAAAGTCACTATTTTAGTAAGCTTGAAAAATGTAAAACATTAAGACATTACAAACTCGCATGGAATTAACTCTGACAAAATTAACTTATACAACAAGTTCTTTACCTTTCAGACTCTGATGAAATTCGAATCCTAAAACTCGAGTTCCAGTAGACCCCGCATCAATAATTACAGCATATGTCAGCTTTTGAAAGCCAAATCTCAGATGAATGTTTTCATCCCACCAGTTAACACTATGTGAAGCGGTATTAGAGTTGCTAAAAATTATGGTCCACGTAATTAGACCCACTAAACATATCCCTAGGAAGTAAAGTCCACGCTTTGATGAGGGTCCTCGCTTCATCCTTACAGCTCCCTTCACATACTCGTTTTCACCGGACACTGACTTCCCCTTCTTTCCTGACGAACTTCCATTTGGCGCACCAGAGCTCGTTCTTTCCCGGTTACGGATGTTATGGTCGGAGTCACTCATTCTGTTCGAGAGAGCATTCAAAAAGAAAAGTGGAGAAGGGGTAAGCCACAAGTCACAAGGTTTAATACAGAGACGAACTAAATTTGTGCATAAAAAAGCTTCTCGCTCGGAGAAACACGTTGCGTTGCACACTTTGTGCAACACCGTAAACTGCAAAATGCCACACCAACAGTTTTCTCTTATAAAAAAGTGTTCTCTTACTCTTTCTAAACTTTTCTTTAG
>JAANSN010002528.1:0-23461 GCA_036850665.1 Dicranocentrus wangi
CTACATATCCATCCAAATAAAATTTCCATGGATTCATTCATCCCTCTTCCATTCCTCCTCTTATTACATAACCCACACCGAAAATGGAGTATGCATCGGCAATTTCCCTTTGAGAACATATGGTCTCCACCACTCCAACGCAGGCAGGGGGAAAGTCACCACAACCAGCAAGGAAACTATATACAGCGGTCTCCTCTCCTCTCCTCCCTCTGCACATTTCAAAACTATTTCCAGATTCAATCAAAAGATATATATTCCCCGTTATCTTCACTCTCCAGGCTTATATAAATGAAGAGTTTCCCAAGGAAAAAAAAACTTTCACTCTCAATAAGTAGACGCACTTATATTCAATTCTCCATTGAGAGCTGTAACAATACGGTTCGGCGGCGACGGTTCACTATATATATAGCTCAGTAGTCAGTAGATAATATCCCGCCCGCACACAGAAAAACCTTAAGGATTCTTCTTCCATAATACTTAATATATGTATCCAACCCAACTTTCTTCTTGTAGCTTCTGTGTGTGCGTACATATGTACACGGTTAGTCAGTCACTCGTATGAAATGAAATTATATTTGGGGTTCTGCGGAAATAGCTTCCTTGGCCTCGTATTAAAAACCAGTGGGAAGTGTAATACACTGCTGCTACTGCTGCTGCTGGCTCCTTCTAAATCGACATCATCATCACAAGAGGAGGAATTGTTGAAGAGTTTTTAGGAGTATCTAACGGTGGTGGTGGTGGTGGTGGCAGCAGACAGCCACACTGGGTTTCCCTTCGTGTGTCGTCAGTATTTTTTTCAGGGGGAAAAGTACTGGATTCGTTTCTGGAGACACTCACACGGGTCATATTGTTGGGATTTGAAGATGTATGATTTTACTACTTCTCCTTCCTATATTACTATACAAACTGGTAGTGATGATGGTATATTGTAAGGCTGGAGAAATGAATTGGTTTTAAAAAAAAGAAAGGAAAGGAAAAAGGAGACTCGAACCTCTCCCCCTCTTTGTGTGTCATTTTCTCAGACTTTGTTTCTGTTTCAAGGGAATATTATTGGTACATAGAGACTCATATTATTCTCCTTATGCAGGCTGCTAGCTAGCGTATAATAATCTTTCGCATCTTGTAAAATGCACGACAGTAATAAAAGACGTTGGTGTTGTTCTCCATCCAAGCAACTTGGCTTGTTGCAAGAGAACTGAAACTCAACTACTACCAGTCTGCTTTCCAAAGGGGAATCATATGAAATTAGTCGACACACTCTCTCTCTATATTGTACTTTGTTGTACTTATGCATTCTTCCGACTTGGAGTGATACCAAGGATGATAGCCTGCGTTTTTATAATAATGATGGTGCCACTATCGTCTCGTCTCGTCCCTCCTTTCCTATATCTTTGACATGTCGTGTATCTTATATTTATTTGAACTTGGAAAAGTTTCTTTAATGCTTGTTGTCTTTGGCGAAGAAAAAAAATAACGTTTGTAGCTCATCTGGGATTCACTTTTTACAAGCACCAAATACATATATATATAATATACAACAACTCTGCTCGCTCGCTTTCCCTTCGACAAAAGTTTCCATCATTTTTTTTATAAAGCACATCACATCGGTAGTATACAACAACCTCAAGCTGATGATATTCAAAATTTTGTAGGATAAAAAATGTGTAGTTTGGCTGGAAATTGAGGGTGGCACGGAGGGAGAAGGATGTGAGACGACGAGTTTTGATATCAAAGTGAAGAATAAATGATCTCGATTTCAGGGGCGGTTTGAAAGTTTACAAGTTTTGCACTCCCACTTCCCCCTTTTTTACAACGCAGTTTTGAGAAGCAACAGCAGAAAATGTTGGTCGTTATTTTTGCTACAACCTTCCTTTTTTATAGTTGGCCATAGGAAACTAAACATATTCGTCCTTTCCCCTCGTCGCCGCCACCGCCGCCGTTCCTTTTGTGGGTCAGCGTCAACTTGCGGACCATTTTTTTGGTGGAGAAAGGAGAAGAAGAAGAAGAATTTCTCGTTTCAATATATAGTTTTTTCTCTTCTTTGCTCCTCCATTTCCCTTTCCCGGAGTCCGCCGCTGCCAAACTCTTTCATCTCTGACGAGTTTACACTTTTTTTTTGGAGACGGTCGTGACGAGGGAAGTGGAAGTTCACTATATGGAAGGACAATTTCTTCATACTTGCACAGGCCCGGGCAGGAGAGGGAGAGAGAGAGAGAGAGAGAAAAAAAATGTCTAAATTTACAACACGATGACGACCCTAGATTTATGTGTAACTACTGCAGTTTTACAAGTTTACCAGAAAACTCGTGGGAACTGGTGAAAATTTCTCACGCGCTCGTCTACTTTACCATTTCTCTCCCTTGTGGCCACCATCATCTATAATACAGGATGCAGGCGGCATACGGAAGTGAAACTGTCGAGGAAATGCACAGACATCAGCAGCCAGGGATCTTTCCATCCATGTTCTCCTTTGTCCAATATATGAGCCCTCCCTCCGCATGCATTATTGTCCAGGCAACTCTCACACATGGTGCCAAAATCCCATATCCCAACAAAGCCCTTGGAGTAGTGGAGTGGAGGGAGATAAAAGGGGAATGAGAGAGAGAGAGAGAGAGAAAGAGCCGTTGAGAGAAAATTCAAAGTGGTGGTGGAGAGGGAGTGAGAGCGAGACCATCTCTGTAGCTCCGCACTTGACTGTCGTCAAAAACTTGTTCAATAACTTGAATCCAGTAGTGTTTGTTCCACGACGACAACGACGACGATAATAAAAAAAACTATACTACATACAAAGTTTTCATGTCGACTCCTATGAATTGCGCCAACAACATGGTCTGATTCTGATTTTTATTGTTTTCTTTTCCCTTTTTCTTTCTTTGCAGCTCCAATGCCGAAAGAACAGCAGAAGCGGAAGGTGAAGGCGAGAGGCGTCTCCAATCGGAATAAAGGATTGAGCTGGATACGACAAAATTTTGTAGACACTAATGGCGTAGTTTACTTTGCTGATGATGATAATACTTATGATCTCAGACTTTTTGATGAAGTAAGTTAGCTACAAAATTTTCTTCACTTTTCTCAACATGATGTCGTCGTTCGTGTAGGTATAGAGAGAGGGAGAAAAAACCTTGTTGCACTCAACGTGATTAATTAATGTCGTTAGTAAACTCATCTGAGAAAGCTTGTAAGTTGGGGAGCTTTGCTAATTGCTTGGTATGTATGCACAACCGTCGTCGTGGAACGGTTCGCTGCCGCTGGTTAGCCTACCGTTTTTCTTTAAAGGAGCCCTTTATATTTGTCTTCTGACGAGGTAAATTAGTTAAACGAAGTGTGCTTTTATAGAACATGATGAAAATTAGATTAGACGGCACACGGGGTTGTGTTGTGACGTTGCGTTGTGAAATACCGGGATGAGTAGTATTCTCCGTGGACAATATCCTGTTTTTGTGCTACTACTACTGTTTCATTCTTCATTCAGGGCTTGCATTCAGTCGCGCCGGTCGGGTCGCCGTGGGGGATTTGTTGCAGCAGCAATGCAGATGATGGGAGTATATAGTGCACCTAGAAAACCATTGTAATTGCAGGCAGATAACTAGTTTTTGGTTAAATAAACCTCCATAATAAAATCTTTATCGTGTCTGCTGTCGACCGACTGGTCAGTGAATTTACAAAGGGGCCATGAATGAGCTTCTTCTTTATGGTATCCAAGTGGGTTTCCATAATATGACCTCTCTCTATTCCGCTTTGTAAGAGTTAAGACGGCGGAGTATAGCGGATTTTTTGTGGAGTAAAAATAGACATTGGAATCATTGGAATGAATGCACTCTCTGCTGCTCTGTATGCTATCTCTTTCATCACAACAAGTGACATTTTTAGCGTGACATTATTTTTCCTAGGAAAGCGAAATAGGAAGGAAGTATGCAATCTTGCCCTTGTATCTTTTTGTTTCTAATGTGTTAAATGACACAACTTCCTCCTCTTTTTCTTTAGAAATGATGTAGTTAATCTGCTTGAGCAACTTTAACGAGTTGTGTGATAACTGGTATCGCTGCTCCGATGTGACAATGATGTATTTTATCGAGCAACTTCCTTCCACATAACTTATCTAAATGACATCACGCCGCTATTAGGCTTTTAAGACAGAAAAAGAATGTGATATGGGATGAAATGGAATGAATGAAGGTGAAAAAAGTGTCATGGCAAAGTTGTCGTGATACCAAGAAAAAGAAAAAAAACATGCTTCGTCGCAGTGGCTTTTATTAGCAGACAGGATGAAAAGGAGAGGAGGGTGTGCAAAAGTTACAAAGTAATTATCTGCTGCTGCAACTCTGTCTGACTCTGTCATAACTCACTTGAGACGACCATATATCTTAATCTAGGGACATAACTTTGACGCAAATTAAATAATAACAAGCAAACATATCATTTCCAGCCGTCAGCTCAAATTCGCAATAAATACGTGTCATCGAGGGGTAAACGAGCAAGCGTCTCGAAGGAGCCATACTTTTTGCAGGAAAAAAAGTGCACAACAAAGTAGATCATCATCTCACAACATCTTTCATCTTGTCAATAATATGTTGCTGCGTCTTGATAGTTTTCTTTTTATGACAGGTCGTGCACAATCCTGCCTGATACTTACTTCAAAGGAAATGATTACCTAATTTTACGTCAGGCTATTATTATACTATAACAACAGCCATTATGGTTCTAGTAACGTGGTGCACGTACCATCATGGTTTGATTTTGATTTTCTGCGTATGCTCTCTCCCGATGACGTTATCAAGGAGTACGGTCGTGCTCTTAGCATAAGCAAGTGTGAATTTCCCCATAGCATCATACGTCGCGATCACTGTTTAAATTTCTGAGAAATGTAACTTATCAAACGGGAGGCCGTATCAGCAGGGATTTCCATCAGTTCCTATTTAGGCCCCATCTAACCACAGATCCAATTAGCCCACCTTGATTGAAGATATAATTAATAATCTTAAGCACACAGTTCACACAAACATTGTGAGTTTATGAGGTAGAAGACGACTTGCATTTGCCGTCATATCAATTATAATATGTGAAAGCAATGAGCCTTTTGCCACCGCGTCCCTATCCCTCATCCCTAGCTAGCCCAGCTTTTACTTTACAACGGATGTACTTCAATCCAATTTCTATCTGCTACAGACGACTTGCTTTTTCCCAGACAGACATGATGTTTCACTACTTATATATCCGATTACAACCAACATATAAACTACTTGGTGGCTGTGTGGTAGACCTTAAGTATGTATGTATGCCTCGAAGCAAAAACAACGCCACCACCGAAAACCGAAATCCCATTTCCCATCTAGCAATTGAAGTTCCATGTAGTTTCGTTCCCTCGTTTTTCGTATCATTCATTACAGCAAATAGCGTTTTACGTGATTAATTAGCAAGTTGATTGGACTGACTTTGTGAGAAATTGCGTTCTATAGTTAGTCACTCCGTGTATGGATGGAGTAGAGTAGAGTAGTGGTCCCTTGTTGCGGTGGAGTAGTAGTACCTCATTCATCTCCCCAACCTCCGAAACCATCACTTTCTCCATCGCAGAGGGAAATCTGAGATTTTCATATATGGGCTTATATAGCCCGAGAACTTTGTAGTTTGCTGATTAGATTTTGGGTCAAGTTAATTGGAAAATCCCTGTATTAATCGGCAGTCTGTCATTTTATGTTCCTTCGTTCGGCTAAAGTAATAATTTGCTGTGAAGAAGAATTAACGACGTATTAATGTTGTGACGGGGTGGGTTTATTACTTCCAGATCCGATCTGTTAAAAGGATTGGCATGTGGCCTGTGGGCCTCTTGACCAGTTATGGAATGAGCTCACCCATAGTTAAGAGTGGTCGTGTGACAGGCTTCTATGACGGTTGGGTCGCCAATAGAAGATTCCCCGTTGACATGGCTGGGTTTGCCGTTTCCGTCAAGATGATTCTTAAGGTGAGTGAGGATAATTTACTCATTTGCTGGAGTATGCCTGGCAATTACTATTTACATGCAATTAGTTGTTAGTAGATCTGAACTGAACATATAGACCAAAGAAAGCGCACTTTCCAATGATAGGTATATGGAAGAATTACCTAGAGCGAAAGAGTTGAGCACGTTACTGCCTGCCTGCTGCCCCATGAACTCGGGGCTCCTTGAGAAATTAATGAGAAATCGTCAAAGACTAATCGTAAGAACCTCTTATTTACTTTCAGAATCCCAAAGGGACCATGCCATTTGCTCCAGGATATGAAGAGGATGGCTTTCTCCGCAATTTAAATATAAGTATACATGATATAGAGCCCAAAGCAGATAATTGCACGAAGGTAAAATAAATATTAATTGAAACATGAAATACTTAAAATTCAAGAGTGTTCCATCTTATTTTTTGTGTTTACTGATCTGCACGTTTTTAATTAAGAGCTTAATTAATTTTTAAAGTGTCTCTCCCAACGTTATTTATTCTGAATAGCAAACTGATGAGATCGTTTTGTGGTTTTGCAGATATACGTTTGGCACACGCAAACCAAGAAGAACAAGCAACCAGCCAAAGTCAACGCGACAGTATACGGCCAAACGAATATATGGGAATTGTATCAACAGATTATATAAAGAAAGAAAAAAAATACTTGTCTATTCGGTAAAATAGTTGGTCTTGTTATTACACCTCGTCCGTGTTGTTTTTTATACTTTCCCGAAAAAAGTTTTTTGCTATGATACAAGTTGGATTTTGAAGTTTTTGTTCCGCATGCGTCACTTAAAAAGAACATTTTATGTAATAATCGTGAGCGTGAAATAACTTTACGGCACAAAGTGGTTTGCCGTTTTCGGCATAATTGGAGCTATATATAAACAGCTTTGTTTCATAGTTTCATTTTAAATCATGGTTAAAGTCAAGTAGAATGCCCCCTAGACGGAATGCGTTTGGATTTGAGATGTGCATTGCTTGCAATGTATTTTGTAGCGCGATATCGTAGATGCGTTTAGAGATTTAGACTATATTTAAAGTGAACCTTATTTTTTCCATATGACATTCTAGTTAAATTTATATGCAATCGTAGATACTATATTATGTACGATCAATGTTTAAATGATTGTCTACTTAAATGCATGATGATGATGTGATGAGTGATGAGATACATGTCGTGTTGTAATGTATTTATTGTTACTCGCTGATTCATCACTAATCCAGCAGACGTTGTATTTAGAAGCTTAGCTGTGCTGTTGCTGCTATTCACACCAGTTCCAAACTCTTTAGCTAAATAATGCAAGCAATCTTGTCTAGTTAAGTTAGTCCAAAGAAATACTTATTTGTTTTTTAGCTACTTAAAAAAGTTGGCAACATTTGCAATTTTCATGAGATGGTCACAAGCAATGTAACTGCTGAACGAATGGAGTGATCGTCCGAGATTTATGCAAGATCAAAGCTAATATGTAACACATTGCATCGACGGACATAATATTAATATTATATAATTTGCCCCCTGACACGACGAACAGTAATTTCAAAGATTCTGAATGTTATTTTTCTAATAATTTTCGAATTTTCTTTTTTCGAATGTTGCTGCCATATTAATGAATACTTTATGTAATCCACTGTGAGTGCCTTTGTAACTTACTATTTCCCTTTGTGAGAAATAGAGTTTTTACTTATGAAATTTAGAGTTAACGCGCTAGCTATATACTTTTAGCCGGAAAGAACATAATATTGGAATCATCGGATTATTATTTAAGTCCACTCATTGTATTTCAACCAGTCATAGCCTCCTTTTAAAATCCGTTTAGTCTTATGGTTAGTTTAAATTACAAACGATAAATGAGACATTTAGTATATAAATCATTGTGTAAAAGGAAGGAAAAAAACTCTTCAACTCAAAAAGGATTGAATTCCAATTACCTATGTTTGTGATGAACTGAAGACGTTTTTGTACACTGTAAATATAATAATGTGTATGTACATAATACATAATCATATCGATGTGATTCAGATTCGTCTGTAATTAATCCAGATGATAAATGCATATTATATTATATAAAAGAGTTCTTTTGTAAAAAAAAAGCCGACTTGATGATGATGAATTTCCAAGAGGGATTATGGAATGAAGCTACATATATATATATACATATATATTGCATGATGCAGCTGTTTGATGATTTTTCGACGACTTTGAGAACTTTTTTTATGAATCATGAGAATGGGATTAAGAGACTGTACTTTTAGCTTCTATATCCGTTAATTAAATCAATATTATATAAATTAGAATAATAATAATAATAAAAGATGTCATGTTATGTATTTCCGTAAAAGTCAATACAATACCCGAATACGCGATGCGTATATGTTTCAAAAAATTATCTACTGACGATGTAATACCCATATATAATGAACTAGTTATTATTATTATTATAAATTGTGAACTGGTAAAAGTTATTCTGATCGTCGTGAGTATAAGCGAGTGTGTGCCTGCTTGATGATGGGTGAATGCGTGTATGCTGTGGAATGCTGTGTTGTTGTGTTGCATGACATGACACACATTTAATATGTGCATTTTATTATTATCCGGTAACTTTGTCGTCGTACATTGTGAATTCTGTGTGGCGTTGGATGTCTCATGTTATGTATTTGTACACCCTTCCTTAGGCTCAAAAAGAGTTTCTTCTTTTTAATTTTTAGTGCAAACAGTCAGTCATCATCGTACAGTGTAAACTTGTGAAAGTTGATTTAAAAGGCCACCTGCTGCTGTATGACTGTTTTTACGGTATAAAATGCTTGGTAGTGTAAACGAAGAAATGCAAATAATCCTCTATTTCAGTATTTATACCGGGAAATTTTTGATGTTGTTGGAAATGAACTTACTCCTGAAACAATAAACAAAGAACAAATAAATCGCAGTAAACTAAATGTCAAAGTAGAAAAAAATGTTTGCAAAAACAATTTTCTTGTATTCCAGATTTTTTTTTTGCCAGCCAAAAGGCCCGACTTTTTTCGAAATGCCATTCTGTCCCTATTGATCATCATGGCATTGGCATTTCATATATCCCATAATCTCGTCGGATCGTGGATTCTGATTGCATGC
Source organism: Dicranocentrus wangi (assembly GCA_036850665.1). Taxonomy (NCBI): domain Eukaryota; kingdom Metazoa; phylum Arthropoda; class Collembola; order Entomobryomorpha; family Entomobryidae; genus Dicranocentrus; species Dicranocentrus wangi. The sequence goes on from JAANSN010002528.1 coordinate 9,082, forward strand.
AAATGCAAATAATGATTGAGAGAGCTGGAAAACTGCTTCTGGCTCCTCATAATAATGCGTGGCTTGAGTTGTTGGGTGATAGGCAAAATATGAATTGGAAGTATGGAGTAAAAACAAATAACACGACGACGCTATTAATCCATATAAATATGTTTTATATAGAACTTGTAAAACGCTCATAAATGTATTGATTTCAAAACATATTTGGAATTTCAAATTTCAACGTGAATAGCAATTATTGTGAAACTTGCGCCCCGTCATGCCATTACAAACCATGCATATAGGGCGTAACCCAACATTCATTTCATCATCATACTCTTTCATATATATATACATCAAAAGCATACAAAATCGATTTTCATCATGACTGAGATTAAATTCAAATAGGTAAAACTACAAAAATAATAATATTATACTAATAATATAGAATATACACATTACTGCGCATTGCAACTCAACCTCTTCCGAAAATGTTGTAAGTGCAAATTTAGCCGCAAGAAAGTTCCTCCTGAAGACGTCCGATTAGTCTGAATTCATCGATTAGTACTACATTTTAATAAAGTAAGGTATAATAATGTAGCGAAAATCATCCAGTGAACTCTACTCACACTTAACAACATGCTAGTAGTAACATTGTAAAACTAGGCAAGTCTCTATTAATCATATTGTGATCACACTAATTCAGATGATTATATACTACATCAACATAATAATATCATTTACAAAAACATTTATTCACTTACTTTACTATGCAGAACCTTGAACCTACCACAATTAAATACATACAGAGGAGGAGAGTACCAAACATGTTACAACATTTTTGGGCACAAGGTATAGACCACAGATTCTGCAAGGAATATATAGAATGTTTCAGTTCTTGCATCCTTCCTAATCGGGTAACAAACAACACACACTGCGGCTGTGCTTTTCAGTTTCAGTTCCTAATATACAAATCAATTATTTCTTTTATTTCTTTTAGCTAATGCTGGAACAAAACTGATGCAGATGCTTTTTTAGTTGCACCAGCAGCGCAGCAGCAGCATAGCAGGAGTAGCGTAGTAGTAGTAATAGTAAATACAAAAGGAACTTGTTGTGCTTTCACATTTTACTATACATGTTTTGAGACTGTGCTGATGATGGATCAAAACTTCCAAACATATTAGTCTTGTACGTCAGGTCACTATATTTTTAAAATACATGAAAATTCTTACAGAGTGTACCACTAAATATATCTCAGATATTCAGTTTGTGAAGAAATGTGGGAATTTTTTTTTATAGATTTCCGTTGCTATGAATGAATACTACTACAACTTCCTGTCCACCTATATCTTTTTTTAGTTTTCCAAACCGTTATATACCAAAAGGAATAAATAGGTGCGGTCTACCTACAAGTCTACTACATGATGTTCTGTCTGACATAAGAGAATTATTTTATTTTGTATAACCTTTACCGAAAAACGGGCTAACATGATTTTTTGTTGACGTTCACTAACACTACAATACAATACATTGAGTAACTTTCCATAATAATATTATTAAGTCTTGTTATATAAAACGCGGTTCTGCGAACGCCTGTTCCAAACCGTACTACATGTACCCACTAAAAACACTAACCTGCGTCTACCTATCCACAACGACTGTATATGGCCCACAGTATATAAAAAAGAGCAGATTAGGTATATAAACTATTTGTAAGTACAATTGAAAATTGTGTAAGTAGCAAGTGTTCCGTATATTTCATTAACATGATTTCGACCTTTGTAGTAGTAGTAGTAGTTCATCATTTAAAGTTGCATATTATTCCAAAAGCCCTTTGTAATGTATTGTAAATCACAAAATAGATATTTTCTGGCTAGCTTATAGATTTGCTAGGTGGTATCATCACAAACATTTATAATAATAATAATTAAGGATTCACATACATAATAATATAAGTTAGGATGTAGGGTCTTTATTTCCATTGAATCAAAAATTGATCAACTCCCACAATATCATCCAAGGTTGCAAAACATTTCACAATCAACTTTGTGATTGTGAATTTGAAATGTATAATGGAACTTTAAAATTATATTATTTATATTTTATAACCTCTCCCGCAATTACGACGTGGTATAACAAATATACTTCCGACTAGTCAGTAAATAGATATATATAAGCATACAGCAATCTAAGGCTAGGGTATAGTTAAAAAGAGTTCATCAATGCATGTCATTATTATTTATATAGCCTAGATATAACAAACTATATTAACCTATTTACGAGTAAGTCGAAATTCATGTCAGAACTTTTTTTTTTCATAATTATTATTCGTTATTAAAGATCTGTCCAGTTCATTGAAAGAGTTTACACCTAGAACGAAGTTATTATTATTGGAATGCCTAAATCCACATCATGGAGGTACCGGGCTCTTCTACAGTTTGACGTGCTTCATTTCTAAGGACGACGAACCACCCTCACCGTGTTGATTGTTGTTGGAAAGTGGAGTGTCTGTACCATGGGGGACTGCGTGAGCCACGTTGATGGCAGCAGGGAAAGAGTATGGTCCTCCTGGATAAGCTCCTAACGGCATAAACGGTCTTATGTTCGGGTAGTTAGGATGATGAAAGTGACCTCCTTGCATCTGCATCGGGTGATGCTGAGAGTGTTGCATTTGCAAAGCACTAACAACGGGTCCATGATGAGCTTGTGACAAAGATAATCCATACGAAGAGCCCGTTGGGTTTCCACCAAGCATACCGGCGTAGTCTGAGCCGAACATGGAGTCCGCAGCAATAGAAGTAGCCTTTTGATAAACATTTGAGCTACCCTCTTCCCCGTTCTCCACTTGCCCGTTGGGAATTCCCATATTCATAGCAATAACATGTTGTTGGAATCCATGGGTCAAATTACTCATGGGTTGTTGTTGTTGGTGCTGATGGATTAGATTGGAACTAGGAGTCTGTGTTGCAGACATCAGGTTTCTGTCGTAGTTTATAGATCCTATTGGTGGAGTAGGCCCGTCTGCATCCACTTGCCGGTAGCCAACAACGGAGTGGTCGTTATTTTCAACGCTGGCGGTTGGTGCTGAACTGTATGTACTAGGTGGCTGGTAGTTAATTCCAACTGGCGCAATGGAATACACACTGACGGAGGGTATACCATACGGTGGTGGTGGATAATTCCGCAACACTTCTCCGGGATGGATACAATTGTTATTCCCAGTCGGCAACGGTGCAAACCCAGGTGGCGGGGCAGTTGCTCCTACAACAGGTAGAGGCTCGGTACTGTCACCATTAATCTGCTGCCTACCATCAAACTGCATGGCTCCAACTGGAATAACGGACTGGAATGGAATGGACATGCCAGGTGAACTGTGTCCATATGGTACTGACGGCTGCATTTGCATTCCAATTGGAGTCATGTTGACGTTAAATGCTTGACCTGGAGGTGTTGGAATCACTGCTCGTGGCACTTGTTCTGGTATATACGGAAGGCCATGCGCGGTCGGACCACTGCCAATGTAGATGCCGGTGGGTGGACAGAATCCTGGTGGTGGCTGTGCCATATTGAGGTTCCCCGTCGTATTCGAAATTTCTAAAGAGTTAATTGCTTCTGCGGAATCTGGGTTAACTTGTCCCTGTGCCAAGTCGAAGGTAAACGTCACACCTTCATTCTTTCGCAGCATTGCTTGAATTTGTTCTCCGTCCGCATTTGGACTGCCAATGTCTCCAAAGAAAACAACTTCTACAATAATATAATAATTAGAAAAATACATCAAATATTCAGAAATCACATATTTCGGGGTAGTGCGTGCGTGTTCTTTGCCACTTGTACTTACCTTTAACTGGAGCTTGAAGATCGTTCTTGGGAGTTTCCAGGTCTTCCTGTGTGTAAATCCCAAAGTTGTTTAAATGTGCAGACAGAAAATTCTCGTTTGGCTGTTTCATCTGACTAATGATGTCCTTTTCGGACGAAAACAGTTCACGCATATTGCATTCAAAATCTGGCATTCCATTTTGCAGTTGTGCTAAAATTCCACCGTTTTCAGCAGGACCGATGATACGGTGACTACTATTTTCTACCAGCATTGGTTTAGAAACTGGTTGGAGGTGTTGAACAGGAAACTTGACATTTACGAGTTCCTCGCGTTGTATGATGGAATTAAGTAAATCCCTTCCATCGGCCAGCTTCAGAGAATTGTTTATAGGCACTTCTTGGTTAGCGAAAGCAGCTACGGAAGTGTCTTGAGAAGCAACAGGTACGACGTCTTCTTCGTCTCCTTGCTCATCCCTCCTTCCAGTTCTAATATTTTGCTCGTCTTTCCGATTTCCTGTCTTCGGTTGCTCAAGTTTTACGTAAGTGCAGTTTCTAGCAAAATGGCCAATTCTAAAACATAGTCTGCATTGGCGGTCTATCGGTGGATTTCCATCCCGAACATTCCTTACATCCACGAAATAGTCCTGGAAATAAATTCATATACAAAAAATTAATGAAGAATTCGTCGTGCGTGACGCATTGGAACACATTCGTGAGGGTTGGGATATCTACAATAAATCATTAAGGCACATACCAAGAATTTAATATCGTTGCGCATGTGATCCGTTGATTGATGGAAAAACATACGGTATTTTTGAAATGTTTTCAGAATGTGGACGCTCACTAAAATCATGGCAAAACAATTGAAGTATTTAGGTACGCACACTTATAATGTCATTAGAAAATGGACGTTTATACTCGGATATTATTATATCAACTCACTTCGTCGGGTTAGCCCAAGGCCCAAGTTGTGTGTTTTATCGAAGGGATCTTCTATCGCGAGCCCCTCGGTGTACCAACATTTGCTCGCTCTGGTAAGTGGGAGGGACTGACTGATTGATACAACGTACTTCTCGTTGTCAAACATCTCCACGTAATAATTCAAAAATGCAAGCCACAACTGACTAACACTCTCTTTATTTTTGCCATATCCATCCCAAAGTTGAGGCTGAAAAGAATATTTTACAAAATGTTAAGCTAAGGACAACGTGGATGACGTCAATAATGACGTGATCACATTACTGCACGCTTACAATCATATTGAAATCCCGACAATAGTCAACAACATGATTATCACAGTGAACCTTCTGCCGACAGCGATCAGTATTGTCAACAAGCTGAAAGAAATGGCATAATAATTTAATTAGTAGGGCATATTAGCAATTATTTATAAGCATGGTCCGCGCGGGCGGATTTTCACTTCACGTAAACTTACCTCGTGCAACACGGGTAAAACCGGGACTGCATGATTTTGGAGGAAGTGGATTAGCATTAGTATATAACCGTAAGAGGAAAGACTTCCTTTCGATGCGTCGCCTACAGCACATATCTTCACTAGCTTCTTTAGGAATAGACCCAATCTCTGTAAATTTAAAAATAATTTATAGAATATTATCTTTATAATGGTGAGCTATCATTTTAAAGTAATATGATTTGTATTTAAAAACTTACAGCCACACGACTGTCTAGGTCTGTATATAATTTTAACAGCTCAGTGTTGTGAATTGACAATATGTTATAAAGACTTATATCTCCGTCGAGCCTGAAAGCGTTGTGTCGAAATTTAACTATGGGAACTTTAGCGGATGGGATTTGAATAACATCGCTCATTCTGCCTGTTGCATTTAGAGTGTTGACCATCTTGTCCAAGACGTAGTTGACGTTAATTAGATTAATGCCGCGTTGCTATTTACAAAAATGTTTCATAATTAATCAAACACATACGAAATTATCAGTTGTCAAACGAAATTGCTGGAAAAATAAAGGATAATAAAATAATGATGGACTTACGTCAGGCATGACAACCTTATTACTGAACGTTAAACACATGTCCACGTCGGATGAGTGCATACCAAATCCATTGAACGTCGAGCCAAACAACTGTAGACAAATGTTAGGAAAAACCGGTAGGGCAACACTCTTCACTTCCTCCAAAACCCTTTTCCGAATTTCAACATCACGAGCGTTCAAACTTTCCCTTTCTGTAAGTACACGGACAACAACAGGGTCAGACAAACCTCGACATTCTTACTCCAATTGAAGCCTTATTCTGTGATGCCGCCGTTGCTTGACGTACCGTAATTTAATGCGATAGCGTTATCTAATCTGGCCAATGTTAGCGGTGTAGGATATTCAACAGGTAAATACTGTGGGACTGTTTCATCCGGACAATTACTTCGCAAATGGCCTTCCGCTCCACATGTTTTACAAATTATTGGAGGAAGCTAGAAACCAACATATAATAATAATTATAATTGATTAGTTGTCATGTCCGGTAGGCGTATAGCTATTACTGCTCAACGCGATGAGGAGAGATTATTTGCAAATCTTACGGATCCATCAGAAAAATTATCATATTTGAAAGTGTAGAGGTGTTCCCTTTTGAATAAAATATCGTGAAGTTTGTTCACGTCCTCTCGAAGAACACAACGTATAGTTTCTTGCTTCCAGCATACATTCACCATTCTAACTTCTTTATTAACTGGGGGGTTATTTATATTCCACTCCGTCTCCCCATCTCCTCCTGCTTTTGACTCCTTCTTCGATCCCACATTCTGAATTTGCCGGACCATTCGTTGGAGGGCTTGACTTGTTGTAGGTATGCTACTTTCTCTCGCGAATTTGATGATTTCACTGTCTAATACGTGCCCCTCGAGGATCCCCTCATACAATGGCCCACTCTCTTCTCTTGGTATTCCAAAATACAAGTACGTCAACTTGATCCTATCAATGATATAGTCGCACACTTTGTTGTTAGTAACACTTCTAGAAAGGTTGGACTTTGGCAGGATGGGGTCTAAAAAGTGAAAAGAAAAAAATATCAATGTAGACCAAAGTATTATGACTAGTGACAAAATGAACTTTAGGTAATAATCATCGTAAATCGGATTATATTAATACAAAAATAAAAGTACCTTCAATGCAAAGCTTTCTATTCCATTGTTTCTCATTTCTAATAGAGCCGCAGTTTTCTCGCGAAATGCTGACAATATAGGATTTATACTGGAATTGTACTGCATAATATTTCAGCAGGCCCAACCACAGGGAACCTATTGATTCAGTACCGCTCCGCTCATGTGGTTCCCAATGACGTTTGGCTTCTTCCGCAGCTAGAAATTATTACATGAAACAGCCCTGTTAATTACTCTTGCAAGTGTGCAAGTTATGACATCTTTCAAAATTAGCAAAAACATTAACAATGAACTTACTGGCGAATGGTCTCTCATTCGAGATTTTTGGAATTTCGTGTAATCTCGGAAGGATGTTTTTACGTTGCAAATAAAAAATCACCATGATGGTATAGCAATGCGGCGGCAGAAATCCCTTGTCTTGGTCATCCAGATCACACAACTGAAAATAAACCAGAGTATTAGTTAGTATAAGAATGAAGAAGAAAGCATGCATGCACCATGCTATCAATACAATCGGAGAGCAACATAATATCTTTAACAATATCCAGAGTTTTTTTTACCCTAGCCCAATGCCGGAAACACAAGACTAATGGCTTCACACGGGGATCCATTTTGTCATATTCGGCAAAGAGTTGAGCTCCTAGGACAGCGGATGTGTTATTGAAATGAACGACGCAGGGTGCTCGGCTCTTGTCCTCTTCAAAATGGATGGAGACACACTTTGGAGTGTACACTTCCCGTACTTTGTGCTCACTGTTCAATATCACAAGCAATGTGATTAATTTCCATACTAGTTCTCAATCCATTATTATTTTTTAACAAAACAATAATGTTGTGATATTACGCGACAACCACCTTACCTCACATTCGGCAACTTTTTAATTATTTCCAACAGTTTTGACGTGATCTCCGAAAATTCTGCACAGTTCAAGGACGTAGGGGATCTCGGAGAAGACGGTTTCTCACTAGAAGTTTCTGTAGGGATCGGGGACACGTCTGTCCCCACATTAATATTGATGTTAACGTTACAGTCACGGAATCCAAAGCCGGACAAGGAGGATCCAAATAGCGTCGCAGTGCAATCTGTGTAGTATTCCAAAATCAAAAGCATCCATCACATCTAAAATCTAATTTTTACAATCTAAAACCTCACTTTCCGTAAATAAAAGAATATTCAACAACTAAATAAATAAATGAAAAAATTGCGAAAACGTACCCAAATTGTTCTCCTTGATCCCTTCACTAATCCGTCGAACAATATCAAAACGCTGCGTATGCTCCGTGTGGTTCATCCCGTGAAGCTTGCTGGTTTTTATTAGCAGGTCCGTCAGATACGAGGAGTGCTCCAGGGATGGCTCAGGGATGGCCCACAGGGTCTGAGTGATCTTATCTATCTGTGTTATCATTGCAAAGAGAAAAAGAACGTTATTATTATTTTACGAAGATATAAATCATCAACACGATGATAACCTTCCACACCATCCGTCGTCAAACCCCCTTCCTTTTCTACAATTTACTACACAGCCTTTAAAAAAATCTCCTTTTCTAATGCAGGACGAAACTATATTGAACAGAAAAAAAAAGATTTCAGAAACAAAATCAATTTAGTAATTTATAGTTGAAGGCTGGCTGGCACTCAAAGGAACATCTTCACTTCATCATCAGCAGACACGTATTAACCATTGACATACTACGTACGTAACATTATTAGCTCTCATCTCAGCAAAACCTTTTGAGCAAGAGGAAGTCTACAAAAAAAACCGTGCATAATATGGATGGAGCATGAGATTATGGAATTCTACTCGGAGGAGATGACGACACGAATAATGCGGATTGCGAAAGGAATATGCAAATAATGACGAAAGGGGGTTTTGATCATGATTAAATGCAAATGAGTGGTGGTGATTGGTGATATTTTCGCAAATTATAATGTGGAGCACTGATTTTACAATCCAGACGCGTTTTGCGCTCTTTACCCGATCCACGAGTATATTGTAGGACGAGCAATACCACCGGCACCGTTCAGTCGACCCTTTTGCCACTTTTTTTTAAATTGGCTATTGGGGATTTTGTGGAGTAATCTTTCTTCGTTTTTCTTCTTGACGGTTTTAGTTCCAGGATTTTATAATAAGCAGCTTCTCCAGCCAAAAAATGTTCTGGCTTACTCCTCATTTGCATTATATGTAAATAAAGTCTGACCTTCTCAAAGAAGCTGTGCCTGTCCTGCATGATATGGTTCATACAAGCGACCATGGTATCCATGTGGTAGTTGCATGCGCTGCAGTAGAATTTTGCTCGAGGGAACTTGGGATTTTTCTGTAAAAGATTTAAACAAGGATGATGATTATGTATGCCACGATAACCATGAACTTCATTTATGTAGTGTGAGAACTACTTTTGTGACTTACCCGCACAATCACAATGACGGAGTGCCTAACAAGAATTTTTGCAAGGTCCTGATTGCCAGAATGAAAGGGGTCATCGGATATGTGAAGCATGTCAACTTTGTCTCTAAGGTCCCACGGGCAGTCTGGATGATTAACTAACCGGCGGACTTCCGGCTCAACGCGGTGTTCAGTCGAGTCTGGGAGTTCGGTATAAAACCGCCGTGGCTCTTGAGGCTCATTATTGTACGTGGAGTTGGTTGGTGGAGGCTTGTTAAGCACTATTTCTTCCTCGTGGGAGTTCCTTCCTGTAGAAGCTGCTGATTTCGAGCCTAAAGGGGTTGGTTCAGGCAAAACAAGGCTCTGGTCACGGTGCGGCGGAGGAGGATGCGGATGTGGACCGCGTTTCGGAGGGAGGGAGGGAGCCGAGTTGTGGGAGCCACCATCCTGCTGGAGTTGCCTTCCTATCTTCGGAGGGTTATCTCGTGCAGAGTTGAGCTGATAATTACTCCTCAGAGGGGCTTCTGGCCCTCTTGGTACGACGTCCTTTCGAATTTCAGGCGGCGCTGGCGGCTCCCGCTGGTTTGTTCCGCTTAGACGCTTCGGGGGACCGTTGACAAAGTCGCGATTTCTACCTCTCCGATCGATACTTTGAAACGGTCGTCCAAATCTATCCCGAGCTACAGTATCCGAACTTGGGGGTGGCACATTTAAGTTCCTCTTGATGCAGTCCGTATTTGTGGTCTCAAACCTTCGCGAGTTTTCTTTTTCTTCAAATTTTTTAACTACATACTTCGGTGGCTCTGTAGAATTAACAATATAGTGTATATGTATTCTCACACAAAATTTCCATGTAGAAAAATGTGTAAAACTTTTCAGTAAGTAATCCAGCTCGCTCGCATCGCACGCAGTTACACACAGAGTTGAGACAGCTTACCTTCGCGATGCCTTCCCGGTGGGCCGGAGGACTCGTCGGATTCCGGTGCCTTCTTGATAGGGGGGATTTTCAGAAGACTCTGCAGCTGAGCCCCTATCATCTTCGCCGCGACGTCAGTTGTACTGGTGTTATCCATGCTTGTTGACACAAGTTCTTCAACTAGCCGAGTATCTCTTCAGTCATTCATCATCATCATCACTCTGCTATTTTAACACACTGACAACGGAGAGACAGCGTCGTGTCGCGTCGCTTTGCTGTTACAATCCCATCAGATCTACAACAGTAAAATGAAATTAAACACAGACAGTGTATTACACAGGATTGAAACTCACAAGTTTACACATTAAATTTTGGAAAAACAGGACTCGCGTCACAAATGGATAAGTAAAAAAATATATATAGTTCAAAGTTCAATGCAGTTTTTTTTGTGGAGAATTGGCTCTCGCAGGCAGACACATGGGTGATGGGAAAAATTGACAAGGTCAAAGGTATAATAATTGATAATAGGTAGGTATATATAACATTTAAACAAAAACTTGCTGACTTTGTGACTGACTGACTGAAGAGCACTTATGTACCATCACACGTATGACGTACAAGCATTTTATCTAAATCTTGGCGAATATATAATACATTCAACATTTGACATTCCTCTTGGCTAATATCATCTTCGCCTCGTGTCTCTCCTTCCGAATTTACATAATTTGTGATTGTGAAATAATAGGAATAATAATGACATTTAAAGATGAAAGAGATCCTATGCTACTGTACTGTAGTGAAGTGATTCATCCATAGGGCCACGTTTTTGCACTTGTCTAATAATTTCCACGCTTTTAAACTCCTTTTTCTAACCATCAACCCTTGCAATTAGTCCCAAACACCTACAACTTGAAGACCCTCTTCGACATCCCTTCACTTCTACTCAGTCTAACACATTTCAAATGTCAAATCGCGCAGGTGAGATGATGACATGACGTGATGACAGAATCAGGCTTTTGTTCTCACCTATTTAAATGTCGAACCAACGCCGAGGTTGTTGTATGACAAAATCACTCATAAAAACGACACGACGACACACACTTTCAACTTTAAAAAAAAACACCCGACACCCGAGAATCCTTCCGTCACATCACATCCGTCTCCGCCCGTTAAAAAGGTGTAAGGTACAAAAACTAAAAAACTTTCTCGAAAACTGTGTTTAACGTCCAGAGACTACGTCCGTCCGTTACAACTTACAAACTATACAAAAAATTATACACTACTACAACAACAGTCAACAAAAGAATATATGATGAGAAAGAGAGGAGCAAAAACAGCGAGTACAAAAGGATGAGGACGATGATGATTTTTTCTCTCTCTCTCTCTCCTTTTTTCGTTTTTAGGCAAGAAAAATCTCTGTATAAATACAACTTCTTAACCCAACCAAACTTCATTCATGTTCACTTCCTCCGTGGTGGAGAGAAGAGAGACCCAAAAATCAGACCAGAGAGCTAGAAGAGCTCTTTACCATATAAAATGATGTACGGACAATACATAAAATTCTCATTTTAGGCAAGAAAAATCTCTGTATAAATACAACTTCTTAACCCAACCAAACTTCATTCATGTTCACTTCCTCCGTGGTGGAGAGAAGAGAGACCCAAAAATCAGACCAGAGCAGAGAGCTAGAAGAGCTCTTTACCATATAAAATGATGTACGGACAATACATAAAATTCTCTCTCACCTCTCGCCATCCATATAGTTTACTCGTAGTATTTCGTAAAACAAAAAAAGTGTTTTGTAAATTGTAAGGTATACAACAGAGTATACACATATTAGAGAGAAGAAGAGTAGTAGCCACAAACTCCAATGGAGTTACTCCACACACAGCCAGCCAGCCGCACCCAAAACACCTTCTACTACTCCTCTTTCCTATGACTACTACGTACTGCCAGACTATATATGAATGACTGAATTGTGAAGACCAAGACCAACCAACTAAGTCAGGCACATTTAAACATCTCATCCAGAAGAATGAAGCAGGAGGAGCAAGCAGTAGTAGTAGTGGTGGTGGTGGTGGTGGTGGCAGTGGTACTAGTCCTTTTTTTCTTTCATATGGTCGCCAATGCAAAAGGTATATATATGCATACATGTAAATATATTATATGTAATACGTTCAATTAAAGGCATGTTCGTTCGTTCGCCCTAGTACCAACATAACACACAACACAATCAGCTCAACACATATCATATCCGCCGCAATTCCCTATTCATATCCCCATCCTGCTTCTCTCAAAAAACGTAAAAAAAAGTGGAGCTTGGCAATGGCAGTATGCATTGCACAACACACACCGCCGCCGTTTGAGATGAAGAAATGGAAATGATGATGATGAAGGCAGGCAGGTAAGGTTTTTGGCTGTCGGATGGCAACGGTGTGGTGGTGGTGGTTGTATGGTGTCGGCATCGGCATCATCATCGGCATATCGGCATGTGATGATGGCTTAATACATATGCTCCACTCCACAAGAGTTCCGAACTCCGAACAGGGTTTCCCATAACGTACATCAAACCAATGCATGCATGTAGGTAGTAGTATCCTTCTTCAAGGTCTAGTTTCCAATTTGCATTTTTGTGGAACGCGACGACGACGACGACGCGCGACGCGCAACGCTTCTGTGGAACTCATTATGAAATGTGGTTTCAGAGAGTCAGAGGAGCAGGAGCAGTATTTCTTTTGTAGGGATGGTATTTAAATAAATGTTTCACTGTGATAAATTCATGCTGCTATGCTGGTAAGATGATCAATAATGCATGCAGAAGAGGTGTTCAAATTACAATAAGAGATAAGTATCATTTGTATTTTTTTATTTTTGTGGATTTTGAATGAGTATATTTATTGCTGCTCACAAAATCCAATATATGCATACATAAGTTTGATAAGTTTTTAGCTAAGATTGTATGTAAATGCTCGCATGAATGACATGACATGTTCACTCACAAGGTTGTTAACAGGGAAAGTGGGTTGGTTGGTACACTGGTACTATAAATGATATAATATTATAGTAAAACAAAAAACATACTTACTTACTTACTTTAAAACTATGGAAGATACCCACGCGAGCGAAATTTTTGTAATTCCTTTGAATCATCATTGATCATGCCAAAAAACCTAACGATATCTTTTATATTTTTTTCGATTGTATAGCTCTAGTACGTCATTACATATATATATTAACTGTGTTCACCGTATTTTGCTCTCAAGAAAATGGGATTTCTTGTGACAAAATTTGCCATCGGGTATATATTACGTTATATAATAATAAACTTTAAAAGTTATAATATATATGAATTTTATGAAGTTAAGTGGCTACTAAGAACTAGCCGAGATGTACGTAGATCATATATTTTGTATTCAATCTTACGCAAAATGACTAAATAACTATGGTATAAGATGATTGATTCATTTTTAAAGTTTCCAATCAACGCGCAAGCTGCGTGATCAGTGCTGCACACATTTCGAAAAATTCCATCGTATGATGTCCACCACCAGCATTAGCAGGGTTGGGAAGAGCTTCCACACCTGGCGATGAAAAAAAAGCATATTTATGTAAAACGGAATTCTCGCATTCTAATTGTAAGATCGATAACAGAATTCTGCAGGATATAGCGAATAAAAGTGCTTACTAGAGCTGGAATTTTCTTGCTCCTCACAGCTCAAGCTTTTGAAATCAAGCAGGTAACTTTTATAGTCAACTTGATACAGCTGCAAAGACATTTTCGCTGTTTTGCCAGCCTGAGCGTTCCTCCTTCGTACGCGAACATGATAGGAATTTACAATTTTCCATTCCTAATAAATATGTTAATGTTCATGATAATCAGTTTTATCCTTTGACTTTGACCAGATATAATAGGTAATTCGGTGTATGAATTTGTGTAAGAAGCAAGCAAGTAGTAAGACTTACAAAATCCAATGACTTCATGGCTCGATATACCTCATTCATGATATCATGAGGCTTGCTTTGAGAGCGAATTCCAAGGTGCCATTTTGCTCTTTTAACTCCACTGCTTTTGTGCCTGTCCATATTATTGGCGCCACCACTACTTATCACACGCTCCCGCAATGCTACAATGCAAGGCCAAATTATTAAAAAAA